>CAUPSL010001369.1:0-97821 GCA_963514005.1 Raja brachyura
TTTCTTAATCTCAACACACTAGCCAGACAAGTTTCTCGGACATTAACAGGTTAAACAGAGTATCTGGGCTGCAGTCTTCGGCTTGGTTTATTTAGAGTTCAGTCCTTACCGGCTGCCAATCGGGTCTGTAGAAAATCAGTCCTGCTTGCGTCTTCTAGCTATCCCTGGCTTCTGGTGCTGTGTGCCCCTTTAAAAAAGCCCGGGCAGAGCCAGAGAGGCTGGGGAACCGCCCACTTCAATCACTGTCTTGTGATTTCAATTTAGCTAATCTCTGCACCTGCCCTTTCATTCCAGTTTGGAGAGGGGGAGAGGGGGAGGGAGAAAGAGGGAGAGAGAGGGAGAGGGAGAGAGAGGGGGAGAGAGAGAGAGAGAGAGGGAGAGAGAGGGAGAGAGAGAGGGAGAGAGAGAGAGTGTGTCAGGCAGAGACAGAGTGAGAGAGAGAGTCAGGCAGAGACAGAGTGTGAGAGATACAGACGGCCAGAGACACAGACAGACAGATGCACACAGAGAGTGAGAGAGACAGACAGACAGAGAGAGGGGGGGAAACAGAGAGGAGAGAGAGACAGACAGAGAGGGAGAGAGAAAGAGAGTGAGAGACAGACAGACAGACAGAGAGTGAGACGGGTAGAGAGAGACCGAGAGACAGGCAGAGAAAGTGAGACAGACAGAGAGAGGCGGAGAGACACCAAGAGAAAGAGAGGCGGAGAGGGACTGAGAGAGTGGTGAGGGGTAAAGAGAGAGAGAGAGGGACAGAGTGAGAGAGACGCATGCAGAGAGAGAGAGCGACATAGATAGATCGAGAGAGAGTGAGATGGGGGGGAGAGAGACAGAGAGAGAGGGACAGAGAGAGGTACATAGACAGACAGGGAGACAGACAGGGAGATAAATGTGAATTAGATATGTGAAGAGAAAGAGACTAGTTAAAACAAATGTTGGTCCCTTGCAGTCAGAAACAGGTGAATTGATCATGGGGAACAAGGACATGGCAGACCAATTGAATAACTACTTTCACTAAGGAAGACATAAATAATGTGCGGAAATAGCAGTGGAACGGGGGTCAAATAAGATGGAGGAACTGAGTGAAATCCAGGTTAGCTGGGAGGTGGTGTTGGGTAAATTGAACGGATTGAAGGCCGATAAATCCCCAGGGCCAGATAGTCTGCATCCCAGAGTACTCAAGGAGGTAGCCACAGAAATAGTGGAATCATTAGTGATAATTTTTCAAAATTCCTTAGATTCTGGAGTAGTTCCTGAGGATTGGAGGGTAGCTAATGTAACCCCACTTTTTAAAAAAGGAGGGAGAGAGAAAGCGGGGAATTACAGACCAGTTAGTCTAACATCGGTAGTGGGGAAACTGCTAGAGTCAGTTATTAAAGATGGGATAGCAGCGCATTTGGAAAGTGGTGAAATCATTGGACAAAGCATGGATTTACGAAAGGTAAATCATGTCTGACAAATCTGATAGAATTTTTCGAGGATGTAACTAGTAGAGTGGATAAGGGAGAACCAGTGAATGTGTTATATCTAGACTTTCAGAAGGCTTTCGACAAGGTCCCGCATAAGAGATTAGCATGCAAACTTAAAGCACACGGTATTGGGGGTTCAGTATTGATGTGGATAGAGAACTGGCTAGCAGACAGAAGGCAAAGGGTAGGAGTAAACGGGTCCTTTTCAGAATGGCAGGCAGTAACTAGTTGGGTGCCACAAGGCTCAGTGCTGGGACCCCAGCTATTTACAATATATATTAATGATTTGGACGAGGGAATTCAATGCAACATCTCCAAATTTGCAGATGATACCAAGCTGGGGGGTGTAGTTAGGTGTGAGGAGGATGCTTACAGGCTGCAGGGTGATTTGGATAGGCTGAGTGAATGGGCAGATGCATGGCAGATGCAGTATAATGTGGATAAATGTGAGGTTATCCACTTTGGTGGCAAAAACATGAGGGTAGACTATTATCTGAATGGTGGCAGATTAGGAAAGGGGGAGATGCAACGAGACCTGGGTGTCATGGTACACCAGTCATTGAAAGTAGGCATGCAGGTGCAGCAGGCAGTGAAGAAAGCAAATGGTATGTTAGCATTCATAGCGAAAGGAGTTGAGTATAGGAGCAGGGAGGTTCTACTGCAGTTGTACAGGGTTTTGGTGAGGCCACACCTGGAGTATTGCGTACAGTTTTGGTCTCCAAATCTGAGGAAAGACATCCTTGCCATAGAGGGGGTACAGAGAAGATTCACCAGACTGATTCCTGGGATGTCAGGACTTTCATATGAGGAAAGATTGGATAGACTCGGCTTGTACTCGCTGGAATTTAGAAGATTGAGGGGGGATCTTATAGAAACTTACAAAATTCTTGAGGGGTTGGACAAGCTAGATGCTGGAAGATTGTTCCCGATGTTGGGGGAGTCCAGAACAATGGGTCACAGTCTAAGGATAAGGGGGAATTCCTTTAGGACAGAAATAAGGAAAACATTCTTTACACAGAGAGTGGTGAGTCTCTGGAATTCTCTACCACAGAAGGTAGTTGAGGCCAGTTCATTGGCTATATTTAAGAGGGCGTTAGATGTGGCACTTGTGGCTAAAGGGATCAGGGGGTATGGAGAGAAGGCAGGTACGGGATACTGAGTTGGATGATCACATTGAATGGCGGTGCAGGCTCGAAGAGCCGAATGGCCTACTCCTGCACCTATTTCTATGTTTCTATGAAAGACAGAGGGGGCAAAGTGGGGTAAGGAGCAGGAGGAGCAGGGAGCCAGGTGGGGGTGGGTTTACATTGGAGTGGCAAAGGTGTTGCAGTTTCGGAAGTCAAACCAGGGCAGGGTCTTTACTGTGAATGGCGGGGCACTGGGGGAATGTGTGGATCCGAGGGATCTAGGAGTGCGGGTACGAGTTGGGCCGAAGGGTCTCTTTACAACACTGTATCACTCTATATGACTCAATGACCAAGTTGGGGCAGGCCGAACAATAGAGCCGTCCCAGCACACAGCCATTTCGTCAGAAAGAGAAAAAATGTCCGACAGTCACTGGAGACGGTCAGTCCCCACTGCTGCAACAGTTTGCTGACAGACAGAGAGAGAGAGAGAGAGAGAGAGTGATAGAGAGAGGCAGTGAGAGAGAGATAAAGTTTTTAAATTTGAATTGAGAAAGAGAAGAAGAGTGAATGAGACACAGAGAGAGAAACAGAGATAGAGAGGGACAGACAGTGAGGGACAGAGACAGGCAGAGAGAATGAGAGGGAGAGAGAGTGACAGAGAATGAGATAGAATGAGATAGAGAGCGAGAGAGGTCGAGAGACTGATGAGAGAGAGAGAGAGAGAGAGGGAGAGAGGGAGAGAGGGAGAGAGGGGGAGAGAGAGAGACAGAAACAGAGGGAGAGAGTGGGGAGGAGTAAAGAGAGAGAGGGAGACATGATAGAGAGTGAGACAGATAGTGAGAGAGAGAGACAAATAGTGGTAAGGAGACACGGAGAGAGAGACAGCGACAGTGGGAGAGAAAGACAGAATGAGAGAAAGAGAGACAGAGTGAGAAACAAAACAGGGAGAGATAGTGACATAGAGAGAGGGACAGAGAGAGGGAGGGAGACAGATGGGGAGAGAGAGAGAGAGACAGTGACAGAGATGGATCGAGACAGTGAGAGACAGAGGGATAGAGCGAGGAAGATAGAGAGGGAGACACGGAGGGAGCAAAAGGGGTAAGGAACAGGAGGCGGCAGCAGGGGTAAGGGGTGGGAGCCAGATGGGGGTGGTTTCACACTGTTTGGGGGTGGGGGGTGGTGTTGCAGTTTAGGAAGTCAAACAAGGGCAGGATCTTCACTGTGAATGGCGGGGCGCTGGGGGAATGTGTGGAGCCGAGGGATCTTGGAGTGCGGGTACAAGTTGGGCTATAGGGCCTCTTTCCAAAACTGTATTACTCTATGAATCAATGACAAAGTGCTGGAGTAACTCAGCGGGTCAGGCAGCATCTGTGGAGAAGATACACACAAAGTGCTGGAGTAATTCACGGGTCAGGCAGCTTCTGTGGAGAGAAGGAATGGGTGATATTTTGGGTTGAGACCCTGGTTTGGTTTAGTTTAGTTTAGAGATGCAGCGGGGAAACGGGTTTTTCGGCCCGCGGAGTCCGTACCGACCAGCGATCACCCCGTACACTAGCACTATCCTACACACATTAGGGACAATTTAACAATTTTGCGGAGGCCGATTAATCTACAACCCTGAATGTCTTTGAAATGTTGGAGTAAACCGGAGCACCCGGAGTAAAAACCCACGCAGGTCAAGGGGAGAACGTACAAACTCAACAGAGACAGCACCCATAGTCAGGATCGAGCCCGGGTCTCTGGCATTGAGGCAGCTGCGCAACTGTGCCGCACAGAATTATATAACGGTTTCCTGCGCCATAAACACACCCAATATGTGCCCCCCCGCCATAAACACACTCAATGTCCCGGTTGCCAGCTAGTTGACCCTCTATGCTCCCGGGCCCGGGTACGTTGAACCCCCTGCACCCCCCGCTCATAGGCCCTGGGTTTGAGATAGGGAGAGGAGGGGACAGAGCTGAAAGGGAGGAGAGAGACGGAGGAGGGGGAGAGAGAGAGAGAGTGATGGAGGAGGGGGAGTGAAGGACATGGGACAACACAGAGCGATATAACTGATGGGAGACAGCGGTTCTCCAGGCGGCGAGCGGGTCACAGATGGTCCTCCTGGCCTGGCGGGGTGAGCTGAGCGCCGGTGGTCCTCCGGGCGGGGTGAGCTGAGCGCCGGTGGTCCACCGGGTGGGGTGAACCAAAGGCAGGTGGTCCTCCGGGTGGGGTGAGCTGAGGGCCGGTGGTCCTCCGGGCGGGGTTAACCGAGGGCCGGTGGTCCGCCGGGCGGGGTGAACCGAGGGCCGGTGGTCCTCCGGGTGGGGTGAGCCAAGGGCCGGTGGTCCTCCGGGTGGGGTGAACCGAGGGCAGGTGGTCCTCCAGGTGGGGTGAACCGAGGGCAGGTGGTCCTCCGGGCGGGGTGAGCCAAGGGCCACTGGTCCTCCAGGCGGGGTGAACCGAGGGCCAGTGGTCCTCCGGGTGGGGTGAGCATAGGGCCGGTGGTCCTCCGGGCGGTGTGAGCCATGGCTGGGCCTGAGCGAGAGAGGGAGAGCGAGGGTGGGGAGACGTGAACGGGCGCTGACCCGGACCCGGGTGGGAGAGAGAGTTGGGGGGGGTGGACGGGGAGATGAGGCCGCAGACCTGATCTGGAGAAAAGATAAAGCCGAACCCGCACTGACCCGCCCTGACCTAGGGAGAGAGAGAGAGAGTGTGTAGGGAGTGAGGGGGCTGGGAGGAGAGGAGAGGAGTGAGAGGCTGGAGGTGAAGTGAGTAGCAGGGGGAAACAGGGAGCAAAGGGAGGGGGGAGGATTCAAGGGGGAGTGGGTTGGTGCCGAGGGGGATGAATGGGGGGCTGGGGTGGGAAAGAGGGGCCAGGTTAACCAAGGAAAGGGGTAGGGAGCCAGGTGGGGGTGGGTTCACATTGTTTGGGGGTGGGAAGGAGTGGGGAGGGAGCAAAGGGTGTAAGGAGCAGGAGGCGGCAGCAGGGGTAAGGGGCAGGGAGCAACAGGGAGGAGGTCACACTGTTTGGGGGTGGGGAGGGTGTTGCAGTTTAGGAAGTCAAACCAGGGCAGGGTCTTCACTATGAATGGCGGGGCGCTGGGGGAATGTGTGGAGCTGAAGGATCTAGGAATGCAAGTACGGGTTGGGCCGAAGGACCTCTTTCCAATGCTGTATCACTCTGTGAATCTATGACAAAGTGCTGTAGTAACTCAGCAGGTCAGGCAGCATCTGTGGTGAAGATAGACACAGTGCTGGAATAACTCAGCGGGTCAGGCAGCATCTGTGGAGAGAAGGAATGCGTGACGTTTTGGGTCGAGACCCTGGTTTAGTTTAGAGATGCACCGTGGAAACAGGTCTTCAAGCCCACGGAGTCCGCGCCGCCCAGCGATCACCCCGTACACTAGGGACAATATTGCGGAGTCCAATTAATCTACATCCCTGAACGTCTTTGAAATGTTGAAGGAAACGGAGCTCCCGGAGTAAAAAGGGGTAACATAGAAACTCCACACAGACAGCACCCGTAGTCAGGATCGAACCCGGGTCTCTGGCGGTGAGGCAGCAGCTGCACCGCTGAGCCACTGAGCACGCAGAATTATACAACAGTTTCCTCTGCCATAAACGCACCCAATATAGACAATAGGTGCAGGAGTAGGCCATTTGGCCCTTCGTGCCAGCACCGCCATTCAATGTGATCATGGCTGATCATTCACAATCAGTACTGTGGAGGGCAATTCCTGCCCTCCCCATATCCCTTGACTCCACTGCCTCCGGGCTGCTGACACACGGGGCCATAAACCCGGCAACATCCCCGTCAGCTGCAGCAGAGTTGGGGACAGTCTGGTCCCTCCACCCAAGAGCTCAATCTAACTCTCTGGAAAGCATCCAGAGAACCGACCTCCACCGCCCTCTCAGGCAGAGAATTTCACAGACTCACAAACTCTTTGCGTGAAAATGTTTTTCCTCATTTCCTCATTCCTCAGGAATGGGTGACTGAAGAAACGACCCGAAATGTTACCCATTCCTTCCACCATTTGGTGTCTACCTAAACAGCGGGGGTTCTGGACCCCCTCCAACATTGGGATCATGTTTCCTGCCTCTACCGTGTCTAAACTCAGTCCCGTGTTTACTCAGTCTTCCCGTGGATTTTGAAGCAACAGCAACAAAGAGAAGCAGGAGAAAGCACTGATTGGCTCTAGCCGAAGTGGGAGGAGAGTTCTCAGTGAGTCAGAGGGGGAAAGGACCAAACTTGTGCTGTACCTGGCAGGAAAATCTCAGACAGCCTAGCGCTGCTGAGAGATACCATCGCCTACGTGCAGGACAGACGGGTGAATGCCTGCCTAGTCAGCTTGGACCAGGAGAAGGCCTTTGACAGGATTTTGCACACGTACATGAGGGACGTGCTCTCCAAAATGGGTTTTGGGGAGGGAATCAGGAATTGGATAAATCTGCTCTACACCGACATCCGTAGTGCAGTCCACATCAATGGATGGGAATCAGACAGTTTCCCTGTAAGGTCTGGAGTCAGGCAGGGTTGCCCTCTCTCTCCTGTCTTGTTTGTCTGCTGTATTGAACCTTTTGCCGAATCCATGCGATTCGATGCAAGCATTAGAGGAGTGACACTGCCCGGCAGTGGGGGCATTCAAGTAAAGACCTCCCTGTACATGGACGATGTCGCTGTCTTCTGCTCAGATCCAGGGTCGGTCCGCAGACTGATTAGGATCTGCAACCAGTTTGAGTCGGCCACGGGAGCCAGGGTGAACCGCAGGAAGAGCGAGGCCATGCTCTGGCAACTGGCCCGACAGATCTTCCGTCCCCTTCACCATCAAGCCTGACTTCTTGAAGGTGCTGGGGATCTGGTTCGGGGGGGCTGAGGCGTGTAACAAGAATTGGCTGGAGCGGATAGCCAGGGTGGGGAAGAAGCTGGAGCTGTGGAGGCAACGCTCCCTCTCCATAACGGGAAAGAATTTGGTCATCGGGTGTGAGGTGCTCTCCGGCCTGCTGTATTTGGCACAGGTGTGGCCTGTCCCTCCTTCCTACGCCACAGGGATCACCCGGGCTGTCTTCCAGTTCATCTGGGGGTCGAGGATGGACCGGGTGCGATGGGCCACAATGTACAAGTCAGCAGACAACGGGGGTAAAAGCGTGCCCAACGTCGCCCTCATCCTGATGGCCACCTTCGTGTGTGGCTGCATCAGGCGGAGTGTAGAGCCAAGCCACGTGGGCACCAAGTGTCACTACCTGCTGAGGTTCTACCTGTCCCCGGTGTTGAGAAGGATGGGCCTGGCGCAGATGCCACGCAATGTGCCAGTCAGCTGGACACTGCCGCCCCATCTGTCGTCTGTGGAAAGGTTCTTCCGGACCAACACCTTTGACCACATGTCCATTGGGCAGTGGTCAGCACAGAATGTCCTGCAGGCACTGCAGGGAAAGGACTCGATGGACCCGGTGGCGTGGTTCCCTGAGCAGACTGCCCAGCTTGTCTGGCAAAATGCCTCATTGCCAGAACTCACCAACAAGCACCAAGACCTGGCTTGGCTGGCGGTGAGGGGAGCCCTCCCAGTCAGATCCTTCCTGCACCGTCGGAACCTCACTGCCAGCGCACGCTGCCCTCGGGACGGCTGCTATGGAGTGGAGACGGTTGCCCACCTCTTTGCAGAGTGTGGATTTGCCCAAAGAGTCTGGAGGAAAATGCAAGGGTCCCTGGTACGCTTTATTCCAAACAGCTCCGTCACAGAGGACTCTGTGATTTACGGACTGTTCCCAGGGACACATTCAGAGACTGACATCAAGTGCTGCTGGAGGGTCATCAACTCGGTGAAAGACGCTCTCTGGTCTGCCCGAGCGTTGTTCACCACCCAGCAGAGTGAGATGTCCGTCGGGGAATGTTGCTGACTGGCGCACTGCAGACTGCAGGAGTACGTGCTGAGGGACGCACTGAAGTTCGGTGCAGCCAACGCCAAGGCTCGGTGGGGGAGGGCCACAGTCTAAGGTCCTTCCGCTGCTGGACATGGGGGGCACTGTATGGTGGAGACGCCCCTCAAAATAAGGGAAGGTATCCCATGCCGGGGGGCCACATGAGTGGCACGGGTGGGGGATCGATTCGTGAAATTTGACAAATGTGTATAGACTGTATGAAAAAATTTGTATAGCCTCCGAAAATGTCGGATGGGTTTTTCGCATGGATGATGTATTGTATATATTTATTACTTGAATAAAGTCTATTTTGAAATATAAAAACAAAACAAAGAGAAGCAGGAGACAGCACTGATTGGCTCTAGCCCAAGTGGGAGGAGAGTTCTCAGTGAGTCAGAGGGGGAAAGCAGTTGAAAAGGAGAGACAAAGCACAGGCAGACTTTACTGAGTGTTCCCGTGGATTTTGAAGCAACAGCAACAAAGAGAAGCAGGAGAAAGCACTGATTGGCTCTAGCCCAAGTGGGAGGAGAGTTCTCAGTGAGTCAGAGGGGGAAAGCAGTTGAAAACTGAGGAATTTGGTTTGTAAATTAGGCAATTTAACAGTCAATATAAGCAAGGCAGCTCTTGGGGAGCAGCCTTGTGAGGGAAGTGCCCTGTGAGTAAAGTGTGAGTCTTTGGCTCGAGAGTCTTCGGAGAGGAGGCTGCGCAAAACACTGGATAGGGAGAAACCGAGGCAAAAGAAGGAGATGTCAAGCAAGCTGATGCAGTGTGATGCTTGCAGTATGTGGGAGGTCAAGGGCACTGCTGGTGCCTCTGGCTGCTACAAATGTGAGAAGTGCATAGAGGTACAGCTCCTGAAGGACCTTGTTCGGGAACTGGAGAAACAAGTGGATGACCTCGGGTTCATCCGAGAAACTGAGTCGTTCCTCGACAAGTCCTGCAGTAAGATTGTTACACCCAAGGCACTAGGAGAGAGAAGGTGGGTGATGGTGAGAAAGGGAGGAAAACATGGAATGCAAAGGTCCCCGGGTGTTGTACCTCTTGTGAACAGGTTCACCCACGTGGAAGCTGCCGGGACAGAAGACTGAGCGGCGGACTGGCTGCAAAACAAAAAGGGCTGTTGAGCCAAAACCAAAGAGGCCAAAGTCGGGCAACGCCATTGTAGTTGGAGACTCCATTGTGAGAGGTACGGACAGGCAACAGACGGGATTCCAGGATGGTGTGCTGCCTTCCTGGTGCCAGGATCCAGGATGTTACGGACAGAGTGCAGACAATCCTCAAGGGTGAAGGTGAACAGCCGGAAGTGATCGTGCATGTTGGCACAAACGATGTTGGAAAGAAGGGGATGAATATTTTACAGCGGGACTTCATAGAGCTTGGAAAAATGCTGAAAAGCAGGACTTCCAGGGTTGTTATCTCCGGTTTGCTTCCAGTTCCTCGTGCTGGCGAGAGCAGGAACAGGGAGATACGGGACCTGAATGTGTGGCTGAGGAACTGGTGCAGGGGGCAGGGATTTAGATTCTTAGATCACTGGGATCTGTTTTGGAGTAAGGGGGAACTGTACAAAAGGGACGGATTGCATCTTAACAGGTGGGGGACCAGCATTCTGGCCGGCAGATTTGCCACTGCTGCACGGATGGTTTTAAACTGAAGAAGGGGGGGTGGGGTGTCAAATGGGATAATCGAGAACGGAGTTAAAGGGAATAAAGGGATGGTTAATGACCCCAGAATTAATGGGAAAGAAAGCTCACAAAGGGATAGGAGAGTATGGCCAAGTGTAATAGGGATCGATGTGAAAGGGGTCAACATAATTGTATAAGGAGTAAGAGTGTTGTAAAAACAAGCCTGAAGGCTTTGTGTCTCAATGCGAGGAGCATTCGTAATAAGGTGGATGAGTTGAAGGTGCAGATAGCGATTAATGATTATGCTATAGTTGGGATCACGGAGACATGGCTCCAGGATGACCAAGGCTGGGAGCTGAACATCCAGGGATATTCAATATTCAGGAGGGATAGACGAAAAGGAAAAGGAGGTGGGGTAGCGTTGCTGGTGAGAGAGGAGATTAATGCAATAGAAAGGAAGGATATTAGCGTGGAGGATGTGGAATGAGGATGTGGAATCGATATGGGTAGAGCTGCGAAACTCTAAGGGGCAGAAAACGCTAGTGGGAGCTGTGTACAGGTCACCTAACAGTAGTATTGGAGTTGGGGATGGCATCAAACAGGAAATTAGAAATGCGTGCAACAAGGGTAACACGGTTATAATGGGTGACTTAAATCTGCATGTAGATTGGGTGAATCAAATTGGCAGGGGTGCTGAGGAAGAGGATTTCCTGGAATGTATGCGGGATAGTTTTCTCAACCAACATGTGAAGGAACCAACGAGAGAGCAGGCTATTCTAGACTGGGTATTGAGTAATGAGGAAGGGTTAGTTAGCAGTCTTGTTGTGCGTGGCCCCTTGGGCAAGAGTGACCATAATATGGTTGAGTTCTTCATTAGGATGGAGAGTGACAAAATTAAGTTAGAAACAAGGGTTCTGAACTTGAACAAAGGTAACTTTGAAGGTATGAGATGTGAATTGGCCAAGATAGACTGGCAGGTGATTCTTAAAGGGTTGACAGTGGATGTGCAATGGAAGGTATTTAAAGACTGCATGGATGAAGTACAAAAGTTGTTCATACCAGTTTGGCAAAAGAATAAATCGGGGAAGGTGGTGCATCCATGGATAACAAGGGAAATCAGGGATAGTATAAAAACAAAAGATAAGGCATACAAATTTGCCAGAAAAAGCAGCCTACCGGAGGACTGGGAGAAATTCAGAATGCAGCAGAGGAGGACAAAGGGCTTAATTAGGAAAGGGAAAATAGATTATGAAAGGAAACTGGCAGGGAACATAAAAACTGACTGCAAAAGTTTTTATAGATATGTGAAGAGAAAGAGACTAGTTAAAACAAATGTTGGTCCCTTGCAGTCAGAAACAGGTGAATTGATCATGGGGAACAAGGACATGGCAGACCAATTGAATAACTACTTTGGTTCTGTCTTCACTAAGGAAGACATAAATAATCTGGCGGAAATAGCAGTGGAACGGGGGTCAAATAAGATGGAGGAACTGAGTGAAATCCAGGTTAGCCGGGAGGTGGTGTTGGGTAAATTGAACGGATTGAAGGCCGATAAATCCCCAGGGCCAGATAGTCTGCATCCCAGAGTACTCAAGGAGGTAGCCACAGAAATAGTGGATGCATTAGTGATAATTTTTCAAAATTCCTTAGATTCTGGAGTAGTTCCTGAGGATTGGAGGGTAGCTAATGTAACCCCACTTTTTTAAAAAGGAGGGGGAGAGAAAGCGGGGAATTACAGACCAGTTAGTCTAACATCGGTAGTGGGGAAACTGCTAGAGTCAGTTATTAAAGATGGGATAGCAGCGCATTTGGAAAGTGGTGAAATCATTGGACAAAGTCAGCATGGATTTACGAAAGGTAAATCGTGTCTGACAAATCTGATAGAATTTTTCGAGGATGTAACTAGTAGAGTGGATAAGGGAGAACCAGTGGATGTGTTATATCTGGACTTTCAGAAGGCTTTCGACAAGGTCCCGCCTAAGAGATTAGCATACAAACTTAAAGCACACGGTATTGGGGGTTCAGTATTGATGTGGATAGAGAACTGGCTAGCAGACAGGAGGCAAAGGGTAGGAGTAAACGGGTCCTTTTCAGAATGGCAGGCAGTGACTAGTGGGGTGCCGCAAGGCTCAGTGCTGGGACCCCAGCTATTTACAATATATATTAATGATTTGGACGAGGGAATTCAATGCAACATCTCCAAATTTGCAGATGATACCAAGCTGGGGGGTATAGTTAGGTGTGAGGAGGATGCTTGGAGGCTGCAGGGTGATTTGGATAGGCTGAGTGAATGGGCAGATGCATGGCAGATGCAGTATAATGTGGGTAAATGTGAGGTTATCCACTTTGGTGGCAAAAACATGAGGGTAGACTATTATCTGAATGGTGGCAGATTAGGAAAGGGGGAGATGCAACGAGACCTGGGTGTCATGGTACACCAGTCATTGAAAGTAGGCATGCAGGTGCAGCAGGCAGTGAAGAAAGCAAATGGTATGTTAGCATTCATAGCGAAAGGATTTGAGTATAGGAGCAGGGAGGTTCTACTGCAGTTGTACAGGGTTTTGGTGAGGCCACACCTGGAGTATTGCGTACAGTTTTGGTCTCCAAATCTGAGGAAAGACATCCTTGCCATAGAGGGGGTACAGAGAAGATTCACCAGACTGATTCCTGGGATGTCAGGACTTTCATATGAGGAAAGATTGGATAGACTCGGCTTGTACTCGCTGGAATTTAGCAGATTGAGGGGGGATCTTATAGAAACTTACAAAATTCTTAAGGGGTTGGACAAGTTGGATGCTGGAAGATTGTTCCCGATGTTGGGGGAGTCCAGAACAAGGGGTCACAGTCTAAGGATAAGGGGGAATTCCTTTAGGACCGAAATGAGGAAAACATTCTTTACACAGAGAGTGGTGAGTCTCTGGAATTTCATTTTGGAGTCACGTGAGTGACTTCGTGAAGAACCCGCCAGCACGCATGCGCGACATATCGTCGCAATGCGTTGCTGCCGACGGCTGGCGGTGGGGTGCGCTCCCCGCCAGTCCTTCATAAGGGACCGCTAAGGTAATTTATACTAACCTTAAGTTGGTTGGTCCTTGCTGGTAGTGTTTTTGTCTTTCAGCAAGGACATGGACGGGAGTTTGAGAGGCCGAAAGACGTCCGTCCGGAGTCGCCGGCCACCTGTCCCGGAGCCCTCATTATCGGCTGCACCTGTGAAACAGGCCGGGGGGAAACCGGGGAGCCCTGTTGCTGCAGGACCGGACCCGCTGATACACCGCAGCTCCGGGGAGGAGTTCGAGGAGCAGGTAGACCCTGCCCCGGCATTCAGGTCGCCAACGGGCCCGTTGGCGGCCGTGGGCAAGGGCTCGCGTGCGGCTGCACGACCCTTCTCCCTCAGCCCTCCGAGTAGCCCGAAAGCCTAACCCTTCAGGGGCCAAGGCATCACCTGCCGCCAAGTTGCGGACTGGTACAAAGGCGGGACCCAGGTCCACTGTGAGGTCCAGTGTCGACTCCCCAACCACCGATGCCGGGACGGGTCATTTGGGTGGGGTCCCGCCACGGTCGCCGAGTCCCCCATGGATGGGAGGACGAGACCATGCGTTGGCAAGGTCCACGACGTGGGCAGCCGGCAAGCCCGCGCGGGCGTCGGGGCTCCATGCTAAGGCTGGTGCGGACTCCCCGCCGCATTTGCCCTCCGTGGCAACGGCATCAGGTCCCGCCAAACGAAGGCGGTTGAACACACCTCCCGCGCGGGAATCGCTCAGCTTCGCTGCGGCGGCTGGCAGCGACATATTCCGGCATCGGGTTCACCTCGATGAGGTGCGGGCCGATGATAGGAGCCTCGGTAGTATTTCAGAGCCTGAGGACTCCGACCGCCCGAGTGTTCAGGGCGAAGGGTGTATTGACCGTATGCAGCGGCTACTGGAGCTCCTGTTGCATAACCAACGGCAGGAGGCATCCAGCATCAAACGGCACAGGGAGGTATCACCGGTCTCTATAGCCAGCCTGGGGCAGCCAGAAGAGGAAGACTTCGCAGACCCTACACCGGTTCCCTCGGAAGTGCCGCCGGAAGAACTGCTGGATGTGGCGGCAAAATTTCCTGCCCCAGAGACAGCAGGGCTTCCCCTCAACCCGAAACTGGCTGCCACCGTGGGCTTCCTCACCAACCACCAGCTCCAGGAGGAAGTTCTCTCTCAGGCCATCAATCGGCATAAGGCCCCTTCCAACTGCAACTCCCTCAACGTGCCTGTGGTCAATACGCCAATATGGGGCAACATCGGTTCGGCCATCAGAACCCAGGAGTTAAAGCTCCAACGGATTCTGAGGCTGCTCACGGCCGGAATTACCACGTTTGTGCGGTCGGTAGATGGTGAAGACCTCAATCTGGAGCAGGAGGATGCCCTGGCGCTGCTTTGTGCCACGCAGCATGAAATCAATGCTTTCAGAAAAAGCAGCATCCGCCCTACGCTCAACCCACAATTTGCTGGGTTGTGCAAGGCGTCGCCTCCGCCGCCGCCTAGACAGCTCTTCGGGGAAGACCTCCCGAAGAGGGTCAAAGAGCTCGATGAACATGCCAACACGGTGGGACTCATGCGGTCTCAGATCGCCCCCAGACCGCCGACCCCGAAAGCTCCATTTGTTCGGCCGTGAGGCCCTGTGTCCAGATCAACAAGGACCTAGGCTCCAGCTCCGCCTCGCTACCAGCAGCCCCAGCAGCCGCTGCCTTTTTTAGGGCAAGGCCCACAGCGGCCCCAGTGGATGATGCGGACACCGCAGCACCAGCCCAACCCAGCACCTCCACGACCACCCAAACATGTCGGGGACCGCCGGTAACCAGGGAGGTAAGGCGGTCTGGTTTTCACTTATCTGGGCATTTAACTTCACATGTTGGTGGGCGCCTTCGGTTCTTTTTGGGGGCATGGGAAACTATCACTTCCGATGAGTTTGTTTTGCAAAGTATTCAAGGTCATGAGATTGAGTTTATTAACGGCGACATTCCTCCATCCCAGCATATGCCCAATCGGACGTTTACGCTGTCTGCCGTTGAATAGGCAGCAGGCTATGCTGAGATCTTAAGGTTAGAAGAAAAAGGTGTGATAGAAAAAGCTATGCACGAACCAATTGAATTTGTATCAAATATATTTACTAGGCCTAAGAAGGATGGAGGCTGTCGAGTGATTATTGATCTGACCCATTTGAATATTTTTGTAACATACACCCATTTTAAAATGGACACTTTTGAGACAGCCAAGTCATTGATTTCTCATGGCTGCTTTATGGCATGCATTGATTTAAAAGATGCATACTATTCTGTATCCATTCGGAAACACCACAGGAAGTTCTTAAAATTTGTCTGGATGGGTCAGCTCTGGCAATACAGGGCTTTTGCCAAATGGGCTTACTACAGCCCCTAGATTGTTTACTAAATTACTGAAACCCATCATGGCCCAGTTACGGAAGCAGCATCATATCGTGATGGCCTATTTGGATGATATATTGATTGTTGGCAATACCCTGGAGTCGGCTGAACGGGCAGTCTCAGCCACTGTGGCAATTTTTCAGCGGCTGGGGTTTATTGTCCATCCAGACAAGTCGAAGTTCTGCCCTTCCCAGGTTATGGACTATCTGGGGTTCACGGTGGATTCCAATCGCATGAGGGCCACCATAGCGACTAATAAGGTTGGGGATGTCACCCAAGCATGTCAAGATTTAGCCTGCGCCAGTATACCATCAATTAGACAAACAGCTAAGGTGATTGGCAAGATCGTAGCATTGTTTCCAGCAGCTCAATACGGGCCTTTGCATTATCAAAACTTGCAAAGAGCCAAGATCTCCGCGTTAAAGCAGAACGCCGGTCATTTCGACAGACCAATGCAGCTGCCTCCTAAAGCTAAGATTGAGTTGCAATGGTGGGTGCGCCATATTAGTAGCTCATTTAAACCCATTATTGTGCCCAATCCGATGGTATACTTGCAAACCGATGCAAGCTCCTATGGCTGGGGAGCTACGGACAACTATTCTAGTTGTGGGGGCAGATGGGACACCCTTGAATCTACTATGTTGTTGTCACAAGGGATAAACTATTTGGAGATGCTTGCAGCATTTCACGGACTTCGAGCTTATTGTTCCAATCTTATTGACGCTCATGTCCGTGTCCAAATAGACAATACCACGGCGGTGGCATATTTAAACCATATGGGCGGTACCAGGTCAATTTCATGTGATGAATTGGCTAATACAATTTGGCTCTGGTGTATTGAAAGGAATATTTGGATTTCAGCTACCTATTTACCAGGTGAGCTCAATACTGTGGCGGACACCAGGTCACGCAAGTTCAATGACAACATCGAATGGATGTTGCATCCTCAAATTTTTGCTAAAGTTGCAGCCAAATTTGGTAAACCGACCTCTTTTAGGATATCGACCTCTTTGCGTCACGGTTGAACCATCAGGTACCAACATACGTTTCGTGGGAACCAGATCCTGGGGCAATGGCGATGGATGCATTCTCGCTGGACTGGGGGAAGTGGTTTTTCTATGCATTCCCCCCGTTTTGCCTCATCAGTTGGGTATTGCGAAAAATCCAGATGGATGCTGCTAAGGGCATTCTTATTATACCCGACTGGCCTACGCAGCCATGGTATCCGGTGGTCTTTGACTTGATCAGTCAGCCTTGGGTCCTCTTAGAGGGTTGCCCACAATTGGTCACCAACCCCGTATCGGGGGAGCCACATCCCTGCCATAGTTATCTGAATTTGTTGGCTTGCAGATTCTAAACCGGCCATTACTGCAGTATGGCCTATCCCTCAGAACTATGGATACCATTGGAGCGTCGTGCCGAGAGTCCACCAGGCGGCGATACCTCTCCCACATCCGAAAATGGGAAGCCTACTGCCGCCGCTCTCAAATCACGTATGACAATGCCTCCATAGCCGACGTATTGGAATTCCTCGCGGGGTTGCACCATGATGAACACTTGAGCTACAGTGCCATCAACAGCGCCAGGAGGGCACTGTCATTCTACCTCAATATTGAGGTAGGATCCAACAGGCTAGTGTCCAGACTCATGCGGGGTATATTCAATTCGAATCCGCCTAGACCACGCTATAATATCACCTGGGATGTCAGGAACGTACTAACCCTGCTCAGGACGTGGTCGCCCATGGAGGGGCTAGAGCTGGACAAACTCACCATGAAGCTGGTGATGTTACTAGCACTGACTTCAGCGCAGAGGGTACAGACACTGCATAAAATCTGCATCGACAGAATGATCTCTACCCCTGCAGAAGTAGTCTTCTTTATCGATGAGCTACTAAAGCAGCATAGACCTGGGTGCACAGGGCTGCAGCTGAAGTTCCTGGCATACCCCGCAGATGCAAGGCTATGTTTAGCCACCCATATCCGTCACTATATCAAGGTGACGAGGCACATAAGGGGAATGGAGAGATACCTGCTTGTCACTCACAAGAAACCTCACCATCGAGTGACAGTCCAGACGATATCCAGGTGGCTCAGGATCGTCTTGGGTAAGTCAGGTATCGACACTAATGTGTTCTAATCCCATTCCACCAGGGCTGCATCTACGTCGGCGGCGAGGGTCATGGAGGTGCCCATGGACCATATTCTGGCTACAGCAGGATGGGCGAATGAAGCTGTATTTCAGTGATTTTACAATAAGCCTGTTGCTGCTCCTCTACAGTTCGCGGAGGCCGTGCTGAATGCAGGTCAAGAATGTGGAGGTGTCCCCGAATTAGGGGTTTTTACTTTGTGTACTAATAAATATTCTTATTGTTTTTCAGTATAACCAGTTTGACAGAATTGTTTACTCCCATCCATCCTTGCTAGTGGTGTGTCAGCATGGACGTGGTCCAGGGCGTGTAATCACAGAAGCTTTGAAGTCTTCACGAAGTCACTCACGTGACTCCGAAATGAAATAGTAAGATTGAACGAGAACTTACCAGTTCGAAGGTTGATCTTTATTTCATGAGGAGTTGCGGTGAGGGATTTCGTGCCCTCCGCTCCCAACCCTCGATCATACTCAACTGGTAATTAGAGTCTCTTCAATCTTACTATGCCAAGTCATTTCTGTTGGTTTCTGTGATTCCACACCGCTACTTTGAAGAATGTCGCGCATGCGTGCTGGCGGGTTCTTCACGAAATCCCTCACCGCAACTCATGAAATAAAGATCAACCTTCGAACTGGTAAGTTCTCGTTCAATCTTACTATTCTCTGCCACAGAAGGTAGTTGAGGCCAGTTCATTGGCTATATTTAAGAGGGCGTTAGATGTGGCACTTGTTGCTAAAGGGATCAGGGGGTATGGAGAGAAGGCAGGTACGGGATACTGAGTTGGATGATCAGCCATGATCCCATTGAATGGCAGTGCAGGCTCGAAGGGCCGAATGGCCTACTCCTGCACCTATTTTCTATGTTTAAACACTTAATAATCTTATATGTTTCAACAAGAATCCCGCTCATCCTTCTAAACTCCAGCGTATACAAGCCCAGCCGCTCCATTCAACATTTACTGAGGATACAAAGCTAGATATCAGTGCGGGATGCGATAAGGAGAATGTGCTCAAAAGGGATATAAATCTTTGTGTTATCCACTGTGCATTCAACAAAAGCATTTCACTGCACCTCGGTACACGTGACAATAAACTAAACAAAATATGTCCTAGTAATGTTCTGTGTGGCAGGTTGTTGACCCTCTGTGTTCCCCTCCTGCAGGGTTTTGGAGCCGTTGCTGTGGACAGAGAGACTGGGACGTGAGCGGCCATTGAGGGCGGCCAGGGTGCCGGTGAGTATCCCCCCGCCCCCCCCCCCCTCCATCTGCTCGGCGTGTGAGCTGAGCTTCGAGTGGCTGAGCTTCGATCGAAGACCACATGACGGGGCACAACAAGGAGAAGCGTTATGAGTGCGACGTGTGTGGCAAGGCCTGGCGGTGCCCGAGCGAGCTGGAGACACATCGGCGGGTTCACATGGGAGAACGCCCCTTCGACTGCTTGGAGTGTGGCAAGAGCTTCACCCGCTACGACAACCTGCAGCTGCACAACCGTGTGCACTCCGGCGAGAGGCCCTTCACCTGCTCCGACTGGCAAAGGCTTCAAGACGTCGCCGGAGCTGAAGGTGCACAGGCGTGTGCACAACGGGGAGCGCCCCTACACCTGTGCCCAGTGCGGCAAGGGCTTCAACCAGTCCCACACCCTGTTGTTGCACCAGCGCTCCCACACCGGCGAGCGCCCCTACACCTGTGAGCAGTGTGGCAAGGGTTTCACCCGCTCCACCAGGCTGCTCTCCCATCAGCGCACCCACACCGGGGAGCGTCCCTACACCTGCCCCCAGTGCGGCAAGTGCTTCACCCGCTCCGGCAGCCTGCTGCAGCACCAGCGCACTCACACCGGCGAGCGCCCCTACTCCTGCGCCCAGTGCGGCAAATGCTTCACCCAGCCCAGCAGCCTGCTGGAGCACCAGCGAACCCACACTGGCGAGCGCCCCTACATCTGTGCGCAGTGCGGCAAGGGCTTCACCCGCTCTGGCATCCTACTGGAGCACCAGCGCATCCACACCGGCGAGCGCCCCTACTCCTGCGCCCAGTGCGGCAAAGGCTTCACCCAGTCCGGCAGCCTGCTGGAGCACCAGCGCACCCACACCAGGGAGTGGCCCTGCACCTGCGTCCAGTGCGGCAAGGGCTTTACCCGCCCCTCCAAGCTGCTGTCCCACCAGCGGGTGCACGCCGGCGACTGTCCCTTCCCCAGCCCGGTGTGTGGAGAGCGCTTTGCCATGGCCTCCCACACCCTGTCTCACCAGCGCGTGCACACCAGTGGCCAGCCCTACGACTGCCCGTACTGCGGTGAGGAGTTTGACAGCTCGCGGGGGTTGCGGCAACACCGGCGGACCCACGCCGGCGAGCAGCTGCTCCCACTGTGACAACAGAGCCCGGGCGCTGTGGGAGCACCAGAGGCTGCACACTGGAGACAGACCCTTTATGTGCACTGAGTGTGGCAGCCTGTGGCAACACCGGCGTTCCCACAGCGGTGAGCGTCCCTTCCCCTGCCCGTCCTGTGGTAAGGGCTTTACCTGCCTTGACCACCTGTTGGAGCATCTGCGAGTCCACACCGGCCAGCGCCTCTTCACCTGCCCGCTCTGTGGCAAGGCCTTTGCCCGCTCCTCCAGCCTGCTGGCACACCGCCACGTGGATAGATAGGCGATGTTTAGGTAGACACAAAATGGTGGAAGGAATGGGTAACGTTTCGGGTTATTTCTTCAGTCACCCATTCCTTCTCTCCAGAGATGCTCTCTGTCCCGCTGAGTTGCCCCAGCATTTTGTGTCTTTGTAAACCAGCACCTGCAGTTCCTTGTTTTTAAACCATTCTGGTTAACCATCTCTGCACCTTCCCCAAAGCCTCCACATCAGTTCTGTAATGGAGTGACCAGAACTGTGCTATACTCAAAATGCTACCTGATCAATGTCCCTTAAAGCTGCACATGTACATTCCTTTCTCTCACCACTCCACCATCTCGGGTCCCACTCTTCTCACTCCCTCCATCGCTCCGTCTCTCACACATTCCCTCTCTCCCTCCCTGTCTCACACACTCTCTTCTTGCTCCCTGTCTCTCTCCCACACGCCCTCTCTTTGTCCCTCTCTCTCACACACAAACACTCCCTCTCTCTCACACACACAACACACCCCCCCCCTCTCTCTCCCACACAAACACAGTCTCTGTCTCACACACACTCGGCCCTTCGAGCTAGCACCGCCATTCATTGTAATCATGGCTGATCATCCCATCAATAACCCGTGCCTGCCTTCCCACATATCCCTTGATTCCACTATCCCCTAGACGTCTATCTAACTCTATCTTAAATCCATTCAGTGATTTGGCCTCCACTGCCCTCTGTGGCAGGGAATTCCACAAATTCACAACTCTAGGTGAAAACGTTTTTTCTCACCTCAGTCTTAAATGGCCTCCCCTTTATTCAAGACTGTGGCCCCTGGTTCTGGTCTCTCCCAACATTGGGAACATTTTTCCTAGCTTGTCCAGTCATTTTATAATTTTATATGTTTCTATAAGATATGTCCTCATCCTTCTAAACTCCAGTGAATACAAGCCGAGTCTTTTCAATCTTTCCAGGATTCAAGATTCAAGAGAATTTATTGTCATGTGTCCCTGATAGGACAATTAAATTCTTGCTTTGCTTCAGCACAACAGAACATAGTAGGCATGACGACAGAACAGATCAGCGTGTCCATATAACATTGTATAAATATATACACACATTAATATATAAACTGATGAAGTGCAAATAACAGATAATGGGTTATTAATGTTTTGGCCGAGCCAAGTTTAATAACCTGATGGCTGTGGGGAAGTAGCTATTCCTGAACCTGGTTGTTGCAGTCTTCAGTCTCCTGTACCTTTCTACCTGATGGTGGCAGGGTGATGAGTGTGTGGCCAGGATGATGTGGATCCTTAATGATGCTGCCAGCCTTTTTGAGGCAGCGGTCGCGATAGATCCCCTCGATGGAAGGGAGGTCAGAGCCGATAATGGACTGGGCAGTGTTTACTACTTTTTGTAGTGTTTTCCTCTCCAGGGAACTCAAGTTGCCGAACCAAGCCACGATGCATGCTCTCTACCGTGCACTTGTTAAAGTTAGAGATAGTCCTCCTTGACAAACCGACTCTCGGTAATCTCAGGAAGTAGAGGCACTGATGTGCTTTCTTAATAATAGCATCTCGGACCATGAAAGATCTTCAGAGATGTGCACGCCCAGGAATTTGAAGCTCTTGACCCTTTCAACCATCGACCCGTTGATATAAATGGGACTGACGGTCCCACCGAATAGGTTTGACAGTCCCACCATTCCAGGGATCAATTCCGTTCTCTAATTTCAGGTAGTCCCTACTTTCTCTTCCCCGTCTCAGCTCTCCCTCAGCCCACTGGCTCCACCTCTTCCTTTCTTCTACCCCCACCCTCACAACAGTCTGAAGAAGGGTTTGGACCAGAAACGTTGCCTATTTCCTTCGCTCCATAAATGCTGCCTCACCCACTGAGTTTCTCCAGCATTTTTGTCTCCCTTCGATTTTCCAACATCTGCAGTTCCTTCTTAGGCATTTTAAAGTGTTTTTTTAAAGAAATTGTTGACGCATTTGTGCCTTACATAACAAATAAACCAAATTTATCCTGATCTTAAGAGTTTAATTTGGTCCGTAAATTAAAAATGGAGATTTGTTAAAAAAACAGAAAACAGTCTTTTTGAAAGAGAATTTTGCCAGCAGAATCAATTCTGGGAAAATCTTCGAAGCCTGGTTTATACTAATCACTGAAACAGTGTATTAACAATGTATTAACATAGAGATGTATTGTCTGGGCACAGCATTATATTAGACATCTGTCTGAACTACCTGTCCCAGCTAAGGACAAGGTAGCGGCTTTCATCCAAGTCTTACAAGCTTGTTTTAGTTCACAGTCGGATGCCCATTCTGCAACCAAGATGGAAGTTATTTGAAAACAAAATTGAGTTAGTTGTCCTTGCGGAATGGACAGCTGTACTAAGCTGTGCTAAGATTTGAGAATAAGGCTGACATTGCAAATATATGGGTCCAGCCTGCCTTGTTTCCCTTAGGCTACGGATCTTTCATTCAGATTTAGGCGTGTTTTACTGATAAAATGTATAATAACTCCAGCTTTCCTTTGTTCTTTGAGTGGAGCCCGAGAAGCACTGAGCAACGGAGTCACGGGTGACAGGGCATCCACCGCCTTCTGAGGCAGGGAATTCCAAAGACTCACAACTCTGTGTGTGAAAAAGTGTGTCCTCATCTCCATTCCAAATGGCTTACTCCTTATTCTAAAACTGTGGACCCTGGTTCTGGACTCCCCCAACATCGGGAACATGTTTCCTGCCTCTAGGATGTCCAAACCCTTAATAATCTTATGTGTTTCAATAAGATTCCTTCTCATCCTTCTAAACTCCAGAGTATACAAGCCCAGCCGATCCATTCTCACAGCATATTACAGTCCCACCATCCCGGGAATTAACCTACATTGCACTCCCTCAATAACAAGAATGTTCTTCCTCAAATTTGGAGACCAACATACTCCAGGTGTGGTCTTACAAGGGCTCTGTACAACTGCAGAAGAACCTCGTTGCTCTTATACTCAAGTCCTCTTGTTCTGAAGGCCAACATAAGGGCTTAATTAGGAAAGGGAAATAGATTATGAAAGAAAACTGGCAGAGAACATAAAAACTGACTGCAAAAGCTTTTATAGATATGTGAAGAGAAAAAAGATTAGTTAAAACAAATGTAGGTTCCTTGCAGTCAGAAACAGGTGAATTGATCATGGGGAACAAGGACATGGCAGACCAATTGAATAACTACTTTGGTTTTGCTTCACTAAGGAAGACATAAATAATCTGCAGGAAATAGCTGGGGACCGGGGTCAAATGAGTTGGAGGAACTGATTGAAATCCAGGTTAGTCGGGAAGTGGTGTTAGGTAAATTGAATGGATTAAAGGCCGATAAATCCCCAGGGCCAGATAGGCTGCATCCCAGAGTGCTTAAGGAAGTAGCCCCAGAAATTGTGGATGCATTAGTGATAATTGTTCAAAACTATTTAGATTTTAGAGTAGTTCCAGAGGATTGGAGGGTAGCTAATGTAACCCCACATTAGGGAGGGAGAGAAAAAACGGGGAATTACAGACCAGTTAGTCTAACATCAGTGGTGGGGAAAATGCTAGTCAGTTAGTAAAGATGGGATAGCAGCACATTTCAAAAGTGGTGAAATCATTGGACAAAGTCAGCATGGATTTATGAAAGGCAAATCATGTCTGATGAATCTTATATAATTTTTTGAGGGTGTAACTAGTAGAGTGGATAAGGGAGAACCAGTGGATGAGTTATATCTGGACTTTCAGAAGACTTTCGACAAGGTCCCACATAAGGAATTAGTATGCAAACTTAAAGCACACAGTATTTGGGGGTTCAGTATTGAACTAGATAGAAAACTGGCTGGCAAACAGGAAGCAAAGAGTAGGAGTAAACGGGTCATTTTCAGAATGGTAGGCAGTGACTAGTGGGGTACCGCAAGGCTCAGTGCTGGGACCCCAGCTATTTACAATATATATCAATGATTTGGGCGAGTGAATTGAATGCAAATCTCCAAGTTTGCGTAGGACATGAAGCTGGAGGGCACTGTTAGCTGTGAGGAGGATGCTATGAGGTTGCAAGTTGACTTGGATAGGCTGGGTGAGTGGGCAAATGCATGGCAGATGCAGTCTAATGTGGATAAATGTGAGGTTATCCACTTTGGTGGCAAGAACAGGAAAGGAGACTATTATCTGAATGGTGGCCGATTAGCAAAAGGGGAGATGCAATGAGACCTGGGTGTCATGGTACACCAGTCATTGAAAGTAGGCATGCAGGTGAAGCAGGCAGTGAAGAAAGCGAATGGTATGTTAACATTCATAGCAAAAGGATTTGAGTATAGGAACAGAGAGGTTCTACTGCAGTTGTACAGGGCCTTGGTGAGACCACACCTGGAGTATTGCGTACAGTTTTGGTCTCCTAATAGAAACATAGAAAATAGGCCCTTCGAACCAGCACTGCCATACATTGTGATCATGGCTGATCTTCCCTTATCAATAACCCATGCCTGCCTTCTCCCCATATCCCTTGACTCCATTGGCCCCAAGAGCTCTATCTAACTCTCTCTTAAATCCATCCAGTGATGGCCTCCACTGCCTTCTGGCAGGTAATTCCATAAATTCACAACTCTCTGAGTGAAAACGTTTTTTCTCACCTCAGTCTTAAATGACCTCCGCTAAATGATAGAAACGTCATCTATCCATGTTCTCCAGAGATGCTGGCTGACCTGCTGAGTTACTCCAGTACTCTGTGAAACGTCACCTATCCACGTTCGCCAGAGATGCTGCCTGACCCGCTGAGTTACTGCAGCACTCTGTGAAACGTCACCTATCCATGTTCTCCAGAGATGCTCCCAAACATTTGTTGTTTCAGTTCAGGACCCTTCCGGTTTGAGTGGGCCATTGGAGTCGAGAAGCCAAGACAGTTGTTGCAGCAACAGTGGAAATAAAAAAGTTCAGAGAGGGGAGAAGGCTGTGTTGGGGCGGGCGGGGGGGGGGGGGAGGAGAGGTGTGGGGATGTTGGAGACTGGAGACAGGATTGTTACTGGATTGATAGGTTTCTCTCCCATAAGGAAAAGCTCAGAGGTGGCAGGAGCCCTACGTCCCTATGTTCCCAATGTATGGGGAGTCCAGAACCAGGGGTCACAGTTTAAGAATAAGACCCGTTATGTCACTCCACATTTTATCTTGGTCTATTAACAGATCCACATTTACCTTAGATTCAGATTCAGATTCAGATTCAATTTTAATTGTCATTGTCAGTGTACAGTACAGAGACAACGAAATGCATTTAACCCATGAGATCTCCTCTTGTAAGTCTGCATGGCGCTCTCCTTTTTCACCGGCATTCTCGAAACTCCTTGCTTGGGTTATTGATCCACGCCGTGAAGGTTAGAGTTTCGACCTCTAGCAGCTACCAGCTGTTTCAATGCCTGGCAGAATGGGTACGGTGCACCCACGTCAAGTTGACAGATGAAATGGAGCCAGTTTGCCAAGTTGACAGATGGAATGGAGCCTGGTCTCTCATGGTTACGGATGCAGTTCACTGTGAGGTCACCGGCCAGGCACATTATGAGGTCACCTCTGATTATGATGGTTTATAAACTTGCGATCTTACGAATGGAAGGCAGAGCCCAGAAGGGAATAAACCAGGCAAGTGCCGTGAGTAATTACTGAAGGTAGGCACTCAGTTGGCTTAAAAAAATTAAACCCCGCATGCGCAGATTGTTCCCTCTGTTAAAAATAAAATAAAATAAAAACAGTGACAATTCAATTTGCCCAAGGCTTCCTAGTCTCCTTTATTCTGAATTACTGAGGGGGTGGGGGCTGAAGGGTGATGGAAGATGGAGAGATGGAGCGATAGTGTGAAAAACGGGAGTACAAGGAATAGTTGAATCAGTTGTCATCTTATTGAATGACAACACTTGTTCAAGGGACCAATTGGGGGAACAGTTCCTTTCACAGCGTGTGGAGAGTCTGTGCCAGGGGTAAAGTTGTGGGGAGGGCATGAGTGTTGTGAAGGAGGGTGTCTGGAATAATGCCAGTAACTCACTCACCGCTACCGCAGCTCTCCGGGCGTGAAGCCACGCACTGTAGCTGGGTGTAGAAGCAGCTCAGGGAGCTGTGAGCGGCCACTGATAGCTGACAGCAGAACTGGCTGCCACTTCAGCGTCTTCTGCCGGCCCGCTCATCTTTGGCAGTGCTCTCCGTCGGAACACTTGTCACCTGCCGTTCGCCAACTTCGCTCATGTCTGCGGCGTCCTGCAAATCCTTAAATTCCCACAGCCGAGTAACCTCAATCGTGCCGTCGGAATTTAAGGACATGAGTGAGGCCAGCGTGTGGCAGGAGAGTGGTTTTTAGACTGAGAGCTGCCAGAGGTGAGCGGAGACCGGCAGAAGCAGGTGGCGGCTGGTTCCGCTGTCCGGCCCGGTGGCCACTCAGCCAACCGAGCTACTTCTCAACCCCCCCCCCCCAACCTCAATGCGGTGACATTCCACGCCTCCGTGCAAGGAGCGTCGCAAGTGGCATTATCCCAATCCCCTCCTTCATAACATTCGTGCCCCACCCGCAACTTTACCCCGGGCCAGACTCCCCAAACGCTTGGAAAGGAGCTCACTCCCCCCCCCCCCCCCCCCCGGGAAATACGGTATTTAAAAACATCACCAAGAAATGTGCTTATCACATCATTAACACACATGACAAACCATATTTGAAAACCCCGCCAAGAAACTTGCACTGCGCAGTAGACTGATGCACTTGCGCAGTGCTGCAAAGGCAAAATTTCAGCTGCCTTCAGCCCCAATTGAAACTGGGCTTCAGTCAGAGATGGCGGCAGGTGGGCTGCACAGACCTTCCTGTGTTACAAGTGCTTCGGATGAAAAGCACAGAGAATTATGCCTACCTAAGAGGTATCTCTTACATAGGCATAATTCTCCCATGCCTTTACTATTTATATTTAGTAATTACTATGTTATAATTTTAGTCAGGGTAGACACGTGCCTGGAATAAACCACTTCACCATATGACCGTCACAGTGGTTATAACCAACTGGACTCAAATGTTAGATACAAGGAACTCAGTTCAGTTGAGTTTATTGTCACGTGTACAGAGAAAAGTTTTTTGTCACGTGTTAAAAACCGTCAGCAGAAAGACAATACGCAATTACAATTGAGCTATTTACAATGTATAGATACATGGTAAGGGAATAACGTTTAGTGCAAGGTAAAGCCAGCAAAATCCGATCAAGGATAGTCCGAGGGTCACCAATGAGGTAGATAATAGTTTAGTACTCATCTCTGGTTGTGGTAGGATGATTCAGTTGCCTGATAACAGCTGGAAAGAAACTGTCCCTGAATCTGGAGGTGTGCATTTTCACACTTCTGTACCTTTACTAATTTGAGGAAGAACATTCTTGCTATTGTCGGGATGGACATATGATGAAAAAATGGGTTGACTGGGCTTGTATTTGCTGGAATTGAGAAGGATAAGAGGGGATCTTATAGAAACATATAAAATGATTTAAGGAGTGCAGGCTAGATGCAGGAACAATGTTCCCCATGTTGGGGGAGTCCAGAACCAGGGGTCACAGTTTAAGAATAATGGGTTAGGCCATTTAGGACTCAGAAGAGGGAAAACTTTTTCACACAGAAATTCTATGGAATTCTCTGCCACAGAAGGCAGTGGAGGCCAATTCACTGGATGTTTTCAAGAGAGAGTTGGATGTGGCTCTTTGGGCCAACAGAGTCAAGGGATATGGGGAGATAGCAGGAACGGGATATGGATTTTGGATGAGCAGCCATGATCATATTGAAAGGAGGTGCTGGCTCGAAGGGTCGAATGGCCTACTCCTGGACCTTTTGCTATGTTTCTACATCATGGTGAGCCCAGCACTCGTTGATGTCTGGTCCTGAAGAAGGGTCCCGCTGAGTTACTCCAGCACTCTGTTCCTTCATGGTCTGGCTAGTGTCTTGCTTATATGAAAGAGCTACATTGCCAATGCACACAAGCTCCAACTTGTCTGTCAACATGAAACTGTTGACAGTTCAAGAAATGAAATATGTTGATGAAACCCGAGTGATGGACAAGATAATGCTTCACAGGAAAAAGTTAAATCTGCATTGAATTAAACCCCACTTGTAGAAATTAAACTAAAGGAAGATGTTTGCAAAAGTTATGAGCTTGATTCTATTACTCCAGAAGCGAAGGGCAGGTGGGGGAGAGTCTAAGGCAATTACACCCCTTCATTTGATCAACACAGGGGACAAGGGGTTGTATTAATCATACTTGGATGTATCAAGAAATAAAAGGCAAACAATATTAAATCTCAAGTGTCTTCGTTTTGAGATACAGTGTGGCAACGGGCCCTTTGGCCCACCGAGTCAATAGACAATAGGTGCAGGAGTAGGCCATTCAGCCCTTCGAGCCAGCACCGCCATTCAATGTGATCATGGCTGATCATTCCCAATCAGTAACCCGTTCCCGCCTTCTCCCCATATCCCCTGACTCCGCTATCTTTAAGAGCCCTATCTAGATCTCTCTTGAAAGTATTCAGAAAACCAGCCACAACCACCCTTCGAGGCAGAGAATTCTACAGACTCACAACTCTCTGTGAGAAAAAGTGTTTCCTCGTCTCCGTTCTAAATGGCTTACCCCTTATTTTTAAACTGTGGCCCCTGGTTCTGGACTCCCCCAACATCAGGAACATGTTTCATGCCTCCAGCGTGTCCAAACCCATAAAAAATTTATACGTTTCAATAAGATCCCCTCTCATCCTAAACTCCAGAGTGTACAAGCCCAGCCGCTCCATTCTCTCAGCATATGACAGTCCCACCATCCCGGGAATTAACCTTGTAAACCTACGCTGCACTCCCTCAATAGCAAGAATGTCCTTCCTCAAATTATGGGACCAAAACTGCACACAATACTACAGGTGTGGCCTCACTGGGGCCCTGCACAACTGCAGAAGGGCCTCTTTGCTCCTATACTCGATGACTCTTGTTATAAAGGCACACATGCCATTCACTTTTTACACTGCATGCTTACTTTCATAGACCCCCAGATCCCTCCCCTTTTCCAAACTTGACGCCATTTAGATAGTAATCTGCCTTCCTGTTTTTAATACCATAGTGGATAACCTCACATTTATCCACATTAAACTTCATCAGCCATGCATCTGCCCACTCCCCCAACCTGTCCAAGTCATCCTGCATTCTCATAGCATCCTCCTCACAGTTCACACTGCCACCCAGCTTTGTGTCATCTGTAAATTTGCTAATGTTACTTTGAATCCCTTCATCTAAATCATTGATCTATATTGTAAATATCAGCGGGTCCCAGCACTGAGCCTTGCAGTACACCACTAGTCACTGCCTGCCATTCTGAAAGAGACCCGTTAATCCCTACTCTTTGTTTCTTCCAGTCTGCCAACCAATTTTCTATCCATGTCAGCACTCTGCCGCCAATACCACGTGCCCTAATTTTGTGCACTAATCTCCTATGTGGGATCCTGTTACTGCAATCCAAATGTACCACTATTTCATCTTTTATAATTGACTCCAGCATCTTCCCCACCACCGATGTCAGGCGAACTGGTCCACGCCAACCAGCATTCACCTGTACACCCGAACTATCCTACACACTGGGGACTTTTTACCAAAGCCAATTAACCTACAAACCTGAACATCTTTGGGGTGTGGGAGGAAACATGCAAACTCTGTACAGACAGCACCTGGGTCTGTGCGGTGCTGTGAGGCAGCAACTCTACCACTGCACCACCCTACCTTGTTGGGGACAAATATTTAAAAAGCAGAATATTTTTGACATTTACCAAATGAGAGCTGTCTGTCATTTACCAAATGAGAGCTTGATGTTGGGGAGGTCCAGGACAAGGGGTCACAGCTTAAGGATAAGGGGGAAATCCTTTAGGACCGAGATGAGAAGGAATTTTTTCACACAGAGAGTGGTGGGTCTCTGGAACTCTCTGCCACAGAGGGTAGTTGAGGCCAGTTCATTGGCTATATTTAAGAGGGAGTTAGATGTGGCCCTTGTGGCTAAGGGGATCAGATGGTATGGAGAGAAGGCAGGTACGGGATACTGAGTTGGATGATCAGCCATGATCATATTGAATGGTGGTGCAGGCTCGAAGAGCCAAATGGCCTACTCCTGCACCTAATTTCTATGTATCTATGTATATAGTCAAAACTTGTGTAGTTTGTTCCTGGCACGAAAATACTCATGCTTCATCAGTTTCACACTTAACTGTATAAACCTAAAGACTCCACTGTTGGAAAGCAATTCAATATTTGACAAATCTGAACACCTTAACAGACAGATATAAAGCGCACAGAGGGATTACTGGAGTGCATTTTCTCTTTGTAGTCCCTGTAGTCCCTGACAGGCCCGTACAAAGCTTTTCGACAGGATTCAAAAAATTTGATATGAATTAATGTGCACGCAGCGCACATCAGAAATGGGAAGCCCCTCGTGTGCGGGTTCCAGGGCCTGCTTAAGGGCCCTGAAAGCTCTGGGGTTTTAGATGCTCCCTGGTGCATTCTGAGACTTATTTTGGAGCATTTTTGCACCAAATTTATGACCAATATTTCAGAAATAAGTTTGGTTGAATCAAGATTAATGTGTGGGTGGAATGGGATGATCGGGTCACTGATGTATACATTTTTTTTAAATCAAGAATTGTTGTCCTTGTTTTAATAATCAAGTTGTACTGTTGTAAAATGTTATATGGGAGAATGCAAAAACTGCAAATAAAATACATATACGTTTTTGCAGTAAAGAAAAGCTTTCTTTTGAAAATGTGTTGTGTGTTGATTTGATTGCCTATTGCCTGTAAGTGGGCAAAGTCATAGTGAATGTGCATTAAGGCAAGTGCAGACAGCCTGTCATTGCTCATGGAAGTCCTGGTGTAATGATGCAGGCAACAGACACTCGTGGCACGCCTGCATATATTGCCATTTAGCCATAAATCATGTTTTCCAGTTCCATTTTCCAAGAATGTAACTGCGCAAACCTAGTCACGACTTTGTCCAAGTTATGGGCAAAGTCATAGTGAATGTGGATGAAGGCGAATACAGACAGCCTGTCATTGCTCATGGAAGTCCTGGTCTCTGCTTCTTCGTGGATGTGAAAACGTGTTTGTCCTCGTTGGCTGGATCAAAGTAAGATGCCGAGCGAGATCACACCCACTGCTAGCATGCCGCCTGAGGGGAGCATCTCTCTGCCGCTCAGGCTCATGTCCAAGGGTCCCGGCTACCTCCGCAGTCAAATGGAGGGGGACAGGCGGGTCGGGGACAGGGGGACAGGCGGGTCGGCAGAGCGCCGTGGTGAGACTGGCTTACGACAAGGCCAACAGCGAGGCCAGCAGCAACACGAAGACATACGTGGCCTCCAGCAGCCCCCAGCACAGCGGGCAGCTGGGGCTCTCGCCGGACATTGTACGTCGCTCCAGCTTCAAGAGGCAGCTCAGGCCGGACTCGCTGGTCATGTACCGGCAGAAGTGCGAGTTCATGCGGGCAGCGGCGGCCACCAGCAGCGCCCGCAGTTTCATGGGCAGTGGCAGCCTGGTCCGGCAGCTGCTGCCCGGCTCTAGCGGCCGCGGCGACAAGCAGCAGGGGACGGCAACGGGAGCACCAACATCGGAAGGGGGAGAATTAGCAGAGTGTACAGAGGCTGCAGCACCCCAGGATGCACAAGTAACCACACCAGCAGCCCTCCAGGGTTCACAAGTAACCACGCCAACAGCCCTCCAGGGAGAAACAGCAGCCTCACCAGCAACACCCCAGGATGCACAAGTAACCACACCAGCAGCCCTCCAGGGTTCGCAAGTAACCACGCCAACAGCCCTCCAGGGAGAAACAGCAGCCTCACCAGCAACACCCCAGGGTGCACAAGTAACCACACCAGCAGCGCCCCAGGAAGCACCAGTCGCCACGCCAGCAGCATCCCAGGGTGCACAAGTAACCACGGCAGCAGCGCCATGAGAAGCAGCAACAGGTCGCCCAAGGAGCCACTCAAGCGGCAGGTTGGTGAAGGCGGATTACAGCGCTCATACTCTGACCTCATCTGCCGCTTCTCCCGAGCCGGCTCAGGCTCAGATAGTTTCTTCGAGCACTGCGGACGCGAAACCGAGGTGATCGAGAACTGGCCAGGGAGATTTTTGCCGCCCACACCGCCTTCGAAAGCCTTGCCCTCAAGTTTCGCAGAGTGAAAGGCCTGTCCCACTTGGGTGACATTTTCGGCAACACCTGAAAAGAGGTTGTCGCGTCGTAGTCGGGTCGTGACACACAGTAACTCCCTGTCGCCCCTGGAGTTTGGAATATTCAACTGAAATATCTCCTGACCAAATTCGTGATGTATATGACCAACTGTAGAAGTAAAACCTGGACTTCCGGTGGCGCCATGTTCTAGGGGAGAACAGCGCCAGATCAGCTCCGTAAAAATCGGTTAAAAAAACGGGGTTAAAGGAGGGTGCTAACGCTACTTACCACAGGAGATCGATTTAAAACGGCTCCGGTGCGATTGAAGGCTGCGTGACGTCATCAGGCGCGCGACTTCGGTAAGAAATTTAAAATGCAGCCCTCCTCCCCTCCCCTCCCCTGAAGAAAACGGGCCTTAGAAGAGAGGCTGGCCCCACCAAAGCCTCGGGCTCGAGTCTGACTTCCTCCCAAGAAGAAATTTCACAGAGGAAAGTGGAAATGGAAGAATTTAAAAATTCTTTGATGGGGGAGATGAAGAAACTGGTGAAAGAAATAAAAGACCTGAAGAAGGAATATAAAGATGAATTTAAAGACATGAAGAAAGAATATAAGGATGAAATAAAAACTCTTAAAGCGGAGATTCTGGTGTCTCACGAGAGAACTAAAGTGGAATTAACAAAATAAGTTACCGAGATGGTAAAGAATATAATGAACGAATGGAAAAGAAAGGTGGATGCTGAATTTCAAAACCGAATCTCTGAGGTAAACGACAAGGTTGCTGGGCTGGAACAAATGCTGAATGATAAGATAGATCCTATTGTCATCACACTCGACCAACAAAATGATGCAATTAAAGATTTGGCTGATTTTGCTGTAAAAAGTGCCAAGGAAACTGAGAAGTTACTTGCCGAGAATAAACGCCTCTCAGAGCTACTTCACAAAATAAATGAGAAATGTATTGATTTGGAAGGTCGACAAAGACATAAGAATCTGCGAATAGTAGGATTGCCTGAGGGTCGGGAAGGAAATCAGGACCCGCGGAAATTTGCTGCAAAACTCCTAAAGGACATTCTGGATCTGGACCAAGAACCACTGGTGGGCCGTGCCCACAGGGCTTTAAGACGGGCCCCTGGGAGTGGTGCACCACCAAGACAAATGATTGTAAAGGTGGCTTACGATCACGAGTTTGAAGAAATGATGAAGATAATAATAAGAAAGAGGAATCTGAAATATGAAGGAGTTAAAATCAGTATCTTCAGAGATTACCCGGCTGAAGTGGCTAAGAGAAGATCTTTATTCTCAGAAACAAGAGGTATTCTTCGGAATATAAAGGATGTAAAGGATCTCAGATATGGTCTGATGTACCCAGCAACATTGAGAGTGAATTTTGAGAACATTTCTAATCTGATGTTTAAACTCCTCCTTCACCCAGTCAATCACTCGGCTGGTTGTTTCATTAGGAAATGGACCCAGAAACTCCTTCAGGATCCAAGTTGCCCATGGGGAGGCGAGACCAGTGACAAAACGGAGAAATATTTCAAACCGCCCGTCTGTCGTGCTGTGGGCTTCAGACAGGAGTTTCACGATATTCCCGGGATCTACGGTCAGGAATTGTGCGAGTGCGGCTACAAACTCTTGGATGGTGAGGTGCGGGAAGGTGTACACCACGCTCCGGGTTGAATCCTCTCTCTCCAAAAGTTCCATCAGGAACCCGGACAGGAACTGGGAAGGCTGCATATTGTATTTGATCAAATCTCCATCTGTGAACACAATGTTCTTCTCAGCCACTCCAGTGAAGGCCATCTGACCAACCCTCAGTAACACCTCACGGAGGTTCTCAATCTCACGGCCGTGGTTTTTCAGGATGTTGTAAATAAAGTAGCAATATAGTTGGGTGATGGTCTTGGGAACTCGCTGCGGGTCCCGGTGTGTTTGTGTGAAGTAGGGGCCCAGTGTCAGGCCGAGGATCCAGCAGCAGGAGGGGTTGTAGCTCACGGTGTACAGGATCTCGTTCTCCTTCACGTGTTTGAAAACAGCTGCTGCCACCGTCTGATCTTCAAAATACCTGGTGAAATATTCCTTCTATTCCTCACCAACAAATCCCAGGATTTCAGCCCAGACACTGATCCCTGCCTTTTCCAGTAATCGAACGCAATCGGGCGGGTGTTCACTAGCACTGAACACCCTGGGAGCAGCTTCTGCTGGATTAAACTGTACACAATGTCAGACACTTCACACCAGCACTCGGGATCTGGTCACTGGTGCTTAGGTTCTGTGTCTCTTCGACCGTCAGCAAAATCAATTCCACCCTTGAATTCATCCAGACCGTTGAATATAAACAGCACTCCCTCTGGGTTCTTCCAGACCTCTGCTAGGATATTCTTAAAGTAAGGATACTGATCCAGAATCAGTTCCCTCAGGGGTAACTCTGTCATTAATCGTGTTCAAATCCCGGAATTTGAAACTGAAGACAAACTGGAATTGCTGGAATAGTTTCCCCGTGGCCCAGTCATTAACAATCTTTTGCATCATTGTTGTTTTTCCGATCCCCGGAACTCCGGCCACGGCAGACGAACTCCCAGATTTGGATTTGCTCGCCAAAATGTTCTGGAATAATTGATCAGTTCGGATTTTTTCAAACTCTCCCCCGAGATGTTCCTCCCTCCACTCTTCATGGTCCCGGCCTTTTGCCAGCAGCTCACGTGCCACCAGTGTCCGATCTCGAACAGTGGAGATGATTGTGAGCTCAGCGTATCGATCAAGCAGCTGGAAAACCTTAACTTTCTCCTTCATCAGGATGGTGTTCACACTCAGTGTTTCAGTCTGTGCTTGCAGAGTCTCCTTGTGTTTCTGTTGAACGTCTGTTATCAGGTGAGATAAACAAGAGGTCCTGAAATTAGATTCATCACCAAAGAAAAACACATTCACAGTATCTCAATATAATCATGGTCTGATACAGTGTGGGAACTGGCCCTTCGGCCCAACTTGCCCACATCGGCCAACAATGTCCCAGCTACCCTAGTCCCACTAGCCTGCGTTTGGTTCATATCCCTTCAAACCTGTCCAATCCATGCACCTACCTTAACTGTTTCTTAAACGATGGGTTAGTTCCAGCCTCAACTACCTCCTCTCGCAGCCTACTTCATACACCCACCACCCGTTGTGTGAAAAAGTTACTCCTCGGATTCCTATTAAATCTTTTCCCTTTCACATTGAACCTATGTCCTCTGGTCCTCGATTCCACTACTCTGGGCAAGAGACTCTGCGTTTCTAACTGATCTATTCCTCCATTCATAGAAACATAGAAAATAGGTGCTGGAGTAGGCCATTCGGCCTTTCGAGCCTGCACCGCCATTCAATATGATCATGGCTGATCATCCAACTCAGTAGCTGCCTTCTCTCCATACCCCCTGATCCCTTTGGGCCACATCTAACTCCCTTTTAAATATAGCCAATGAACTGGCCTCTACTACCTTCTGTGGCAGAGAATTCCACAGATTCACCACTCTGGACGTCCCCAACATCGGGAACAATCTTCCTGCATCTAGCCTGTCCAACCACTTAAGAATGTTGTAAGTTTCCATAAGATCCCCCCTCAATCTTCTAAATTCTACCGAGTACAAGCCAAGTCTATCCAGTCTTTCTTCATATGAAAGTCCTGCCATCCCAGGAATCATCTGGTGAACCTTCTCAGTATTCCCTCTCTGGCAAGAATGTCTTTCCTCAGATTAGGAGACCAAAACTGTACACAATACTCCAGGTGTGGTCTCACCAAGGCCCTGTACAACTGCAGTAGAATCTCCCAGTTCATATACTCAAATCCTTTTGCTATGAATGCTAACATACCATTCGCTTTCTTCACTGCCTGCTGCACCTGCATGCCTACTTTCAATGACAGGTGTACCATGACACCCAGGTTGGACAGAAACTACCCGTTTGCATCTCCTTGCATCTCCCCTTTTCCTAATCGACCACCATTCAGATAATAGTCCACTTTCCTGTTCTTGCCACCAAAGTGGATAACCTCACATTTATCCACATGATACTGCAGCTGCCATGCATTTGCCCACTCACCCAACCTATCCAAGTCACCTTGCAGCCTCCTAGCATCCCCTCACAGCTAACACTGCCCCCCAGCTTCGTGTCATCCGCAAACTTGGAGATGTTGCATTCAATTCCCTTGTCCAAATCATTAATATATATTGTAAATAGCTGGGGTCCCAGCACTGAGCCTTGCGGTAACCCACTAGTGACTAGTTCTGAAAAGGACCCGTTTACTCCTACTCTTTGCTTCCTGTCTGCCAGCCAGTTCTCTATCCACATCAATACTGAACCCCCAATACCATGTGCTTTACATTACATACTAATCTCTTATGTGGGACCTTGGCGAAAGCCTTCTGAAAGTCCAGATATAACACATCCACATGGTTCTCCCTTATCCACTCTACCAGTTACATCCTCACTTTCCCTTTAACTCCATCGTTATACTTCCAATTTGTCACCCCATTTAATTGCAGCCCAATAAACCTTTCACACTATGATTTACCCAGCCTATATTGGGAAAGTTAAAAGCTCCTACTACATCAACCTTATTTCACCTGCAGCTGTCTGCAATCTCCCGATACTTTGTCTTCTAATTCCCATTGACTATTTGCGGATCTGTAGTACACCCCCAACAAGGTGATCATCCTTTTCTTCTTCCTCAGTTCTATCCATATAGCCTCACTGGATAAACCCCCCTCCAATTTTTCCCTCACCCCTATCTCTACTGAGACACCTGAATCCCCGGAACATTGGCGAGGTTTCAGTCATGGCTACAACATCCCAGTGGCGTGTACCTATCCACGCCCCAAGCTTATCCACCTTTGTCAGGCCCCTTGCATTAAAATAGGCACAGTTAAAACCAACCCTCCTTCCTCGCTCTCCGCCTTTCACCGGCCTATTCTGTCCACTAAGCTCTCCCATACCACCCCCCATACCAAATTCTAGCCTCTCACCTGCCTCTGTCCCGTACAAGATCCCATCCCCTGCCAATCTACTTTAAACCCTCTCGAGTAGCATTAGCAAATCTGCCCGCTAGGATGTTGGTCCCCCTCCAGTTAAGGTTCAACCCATCCCTTTTGTACAGGTCACCCCTGCAATGTGATGTGGTAATTCAAGGTAAACTGCTCGGTTGGATTCAGAACTGATAGTGTGTAGATAACTGTGCAGGAAGAGGGTTATTCTGGCTCGACGTCTGTGACTGATGCAGTCCGTAGTGGTCTGTGCTCAGAACTGTACAGTTTATGATATATGAAAATGACTTGGACGTAATTATAGATGGGTCGGTTGGTAAATTTGCAGACGCAACGGAAATTGGTGGAATTGTGGAGAGTTGAGGTTTTTAGTGGGATTTAGATTAGCTACTAAAATAGTGAGAGAAACAGCAGATGGAATTAAATACAAAGGGCAAGTGTTATTTATTACACTTTGAGATATTGAAAGGGAAACAGAAATGGCAATGCCCTCAACAGCATTGATGTGCAGAGGGATGTTCGGGGAGCAAAGCCATAACCACTGATAGTGCCGACAGTAGATAGAGTGGTAAAGAAAGAATATGGTATGCATTCCCCTCAGGGGCATTCAGTGTGAGAATTACAAATTCATATTCAAATTCTTGTTGCGTGCTATCCAGTCAGCAGAAAGACTGTACATGATTACAATCGAGCCGTCCACAGTGTACAGATACAGGATAAAGGGAATAATGTTCAATGCAAGATAAAGCCCGATTAAAGATAGTCCGTGTGTCTCCAATGATCGTCCAGTAAACTACTGTAAACTAGAGTTTCCTGCTGAACTACAGTTCTTCTTCCCATGATAATTTTGTAAAATCGTCATTACATTTGTCTCACAAAGTGTCTCTCTCCCCCTTCTCCCTCCCTCTCTCTCTCCCTTTCAAAAAAGTATTGGTGTCGGGTCTTAGTAAAGGGGGAAGAAAAACTGTCGAGTTGGTAGATTCCTTTTGCGGGATGTTTATAATAGAGTAACTGGCTTTTCTTTTTTCCTTCTTCCTCTCTTCCCTTCTATTTCTTTCTTTTTTCCTTTTTCTAAAGCCTTAAAAAATTAAGGGGTATAATGATTGTAATAATATACATGGAATGTACACTGATGTACCTCATGGTACCTCTAATAAATAAAGATATTAAAACAAAACAAATAGGAATTGTTTGGGGAGGAAATCTTTTCCGGAAATGACTTGGAGAAATTTTGTAAACACTCACACAAACTTAAAGGGGAAATTGAGAGTCTCCCTCTCTCTCTCTCTCTGCTCCTTCAAACTTTACAAAACTTTCACTAAACTTTCCAAAAGCTTCTCAAAACTTCTTCAAACTGAATTTTTTGAAGAGGTTACTAGGGAAATTGCTGAGGGTAAAACAGTGGGTGTTGTCTATATGGATTTCAGTAAGGCCTTTGACAAGGTTCCCCATGGAAGGTTGGTTAAGAAGGTTCAATCTTTGGGTGTTAATGGCGGAGTAGCAAGATGGATTCAACAGTGGCTGAATGGGAGATGCCAGAAAGTAATGGTGGATGGCTGTTTGACAGGGTGGAAGCCTGGGAAACCAGTGGGATGCCTCAGGGATCTGTGTTGGGTCCACTGTTGTTTGTCATGTACATCAATGATCTAGATGATGGAGTGGAAAATTGGATAAGTAAGTATGCAGATGATACTAAGATAGGGGGTGCTGTGGATAATGAAGTAGATTTTCAAAGTCTACAGAGAGATTTGGGCCATTTGGAAGAGTGGGCTGAAAGATGGCAGATGGAGTTTGATGCTAATAAGTGTGAGGTGATACATCTTGGCAGGACAAATCAAAATACGACGTACATGGTAAATGGTAGGGAATTGAGGAATGCTGTGGAACAGAGGGATCTAGGAATAACTGTGCATAGTTCCCTGAAGGTGGAATTGCATGTAGATAGGGTGGTAAAGAAAGCTTTTGGTGTGCTGGCCTTTATAAATCAGAGCATTGAATATAGGAATAGGGAAGTAATGTTAAAATTGTACAAGGCACTGGTAAGACCAATTCTGGAGTATGGTGTACAATTTTGGTCGCCTAATTATAGGAAGGATGTCAACAAAATAGAGAGAGTACAGAGGAGATTTACTAGAATGTTGCCTGGGTTCCAGCAACTAAGTTAGAGAAAAAGGTTGAACAAGTTTGGTCTTTATTCTTTGGAGCGCGGAAGGTTAAGGGGGGACTTGATTGAGGTCTTTAAAATGATGAAAGGGATAGACTGAGTTGACGTGGATAAGCTTTTCCCATTGAGGGTAGGGAAGATTCAAGCAAGAGGGCATGACATGAGAATTATGGGACAGAAGTTTAGGGGTAACATGAGGGGGAACTTCTTTACTGAGAGAGTGGTGGCTGTGTGGAATGGTCTTCCTGCACAAGTGGTGGAGGCAGGATCGATTTTAACATTTAAAAGTAAAGTGGATAGGTATATGGATGGGAAGGGAATGGAGGAGTATGGTCTGAGGGCAGGTAGATGGGACTAGGGGAAAATGAATGGTCGGCCCGGACTGGAAGGGCCGAGAAGGCCTGTTTCCGTGCTGTAATTGTTATATGGTTATCACACCCATGTTCCTCCTCCCCCTCCTCCTCTCTCTCTCTCCCTCCCCCTCCCTCCCCTCCCCTCCCCCTCTCTCTCTCCCTCCCTCTCCACTCTCTCCCCCTCCCCTCTTTCTCCCCCCCTCTCTGCCCCCTTCTCTCCCCCTCCCCTCCCTCTCTCTCCACTCCACCAGGCTCTCTCTCCCCCATTCCCCCCCCCTCTCTCTCTCTCTTCCCCCCCTCTCTCTCCCTTCCCCCCCTCTCTCTATCCCTCTCTTACCTGAAGTGAATAGTACCCAATAGTATTTCTCGTCTAATTAACATGTCTTAGTATTTCTCGCCTAAGAACATTACTGTCCTTTATATTCCTGGCCAGCTTCCCCTCGTACTTCATCTTTTCAGCACGTATTGCCTGTTTTGCTTCCTTCTGTTGTCCTATGAACGTTTCCCAATCTTCTGGCTTCCAGCTACTCTTTGCTGTGTTATACATCTTTTAGTTTTATTTGGAGTATGGGGTACAATTTTGGTCGCCCAATTATAGGAAGGATGTCAACAAAATAGAGAGGGTACAGAGGAGATTTACTAGAATGTTGCCTGGGTTTCAACAGCTAAGTTACAGAGATAGGTTGAATAAGTTAGGTCTTTATTCTCTGGAGCGCAGAAGGTTAAGGGGGGACTTGATAGAGGTCTTTAAAATGATGAGAGGGATAGACAGAGTTGATGTGGACAAGCTTTTCCCTTTGAGAATAGGGAAAATTCAAACAAGAGAACATGACTTTAGAATTAAGGGACAGAAGTTTAGGGGTAACATGAGGGGGAACTTCTTTACTCAGAGAGTGGTAGCGGTGTGGAATGAGCTTCCAGTGGAAGTGGTGGCGGCAAGTTTGTTGGTATCATTTAAAAATAAATTGGATAGGCATATGGATGAGAAGGGTATGGAGGGTTATGGTGTGAGTGCAGGCTGGCGGGACTAAGGGGAAAAAAGTTGTTCGCCACGGACTTGAAGGGCCGAGATGGCCTGTTTCCGTATTGTAATTGTTATATGGTTACATGGCTCCATTGCAAGCTGCTCTAAGAATCCATCTCGGAGGCATTCTACAAACTCTCTTTCTTGGGGTCCTGAACCAACCTGATTTTCCCAGTCTACCAGCATATTGAAATCCCCCATCACCACAGTGGCATTACCTTTGTTGCATGCCAGTTTTAACTCCTGCTGCAACTTACACCCTACATCTGGACTACTATTTGGGGGTCTGCAAATAACACCAATTAGTGTCTTCTTGCCTTTACAATCCGTCAACTCAATCCACAGTGACTCTACCTCGTCAGTCTTGCCGTCATAGACATTCTATGACATTCTTGCCATAGAGGGGGTTCAGAGAAGGTTCACCAGAACTGATTCCTGGAATGTTGGGACTTTCATATGAAGAAAGACTGGATAGACTTGGTTTGTACTCACTGGAGCTTAGAAGATAGAGGGGGGATCTTATAGAAACATACAAAATTCTTAAGGGGTTGGACAAGCTAGATGCAGGAAGATTGTTCCCGATTTTGGGGGAGTCCAGAACAATGGGTCACAATCTAACGATAAGGGGGAATTATTTTAGGACCGAGAGTGGTGAGTTTCTGGAATTCTCTGCCACAGAAGGTCGTTGAGGCCAGTTCATTGGCTGTATTCAAGAGGGAGTTTGATGTGGCTCTTGTGGCTAAAGGGATCAGGGGGTATGGAGAGAAGGCAGGTACAGGATACTGAGTTGGATGATCAGCCATGATCATATTGAATGGCGGTGCAGGCTCAAAGGGCCGAATGGCTTACTCCTGCACCTATGTTTCTATGTCCCTATGTCTTTCCTCACGAGGGACTAAATTCTATCCCTCACCAGCAGAGCTAACCCCCTTCCTCTGCCCACCTGCCTGTCCTGTCTATAGGATGTATAACTCTAAATATTAAGTTCCCAGGCCAGATCCTTACGCCTCACCTTTTACATCGAAACCTATTACACTTGGCCATACTCTCCTATCCCTTTGTGAGCTCCCTTTCCCGTTAATTCTAAAGTCATTAACCATCCCTTTACTCTCTTTCCTTTAACTCCATCCTCAACTATCCCATTTGACACCCCACCCCCCTTATTCAGTTTAAAACCACCCGTGTAGCAGTGGAAAACCTGTCTGCCAGAATGCTGGTCCCCCATCTGTTAAGATGCAATCCATCCCTTTTGTACAGTTCCCCCTTCCTCCAAAACAGATCCCAGTGATCTAAGAATCTAAATCCCTGCCCCCTGCACCAGTTACTCAGCCACACATTCAGGTCCCGTATCTCCCTGTTCCTGCTCTCGCCAGCACGAGGAACTGGAAGCAAACCGGAGATAGCAACACTGGAGGTGCTACTTTTCAGCATGTTTCCGAGCTCTCTAAAGTCACGCTGCAGAATATTCACCCTCTTCTTTCCGACATCATTTGTGCCGACATGCTACCACTTCCGGTTGTTCACCTTCGCCCTTGAGGATTTGCTGCACTCTGTCCGTGTCATCCTGGATCCTGGCACAAGGAAGGCAGCACACCATCCCCGAATCCCGTCTGCTGCCGCAGAAACCCCTGTCCGTACCTCTCACAATGGTACACAATCAAGTATGCAGATGATACAACGGCGATTGGCCTCATCAGCGACAATGATGAGTCGGCCTATAGGGAGGAGGTCCAGCTCCTAGCAGCATGGTGCGCTGACAACAACCTGGCCCTTAACTCCAAGAAGACCAAGAAGATCATTGTGGACTACAGAAGGTCTAGGGATGGCACGCACACCCCCATCCATATTAACGGGACGGAGATGGACCATGTTTCCAGCTTCAGGTTTCTGGGGCTCTCTGATGACCTCTCTTGGACCCTCAATACCTCAACACTGATCAAGAATGCTCACCAGCGTCTCTTCTTCCTAAAGAGACTAAAGAAGGTCCATCTGTCTCCTCAGATTCTGGTGAACTTCTACCGCCGCGCCATCGAGAGCATCTTTACAAATTGTATCACAGTATGTTATGCCAACCGACCGGAAAGCACTGCAGAGGGTGGTGAAAACTGCCCAACGCATCACCTGTTCCTCACTCCCCTGTCTGTCTGTCCAGAGTAAGCAATGTCTGCGAAGGGCGCGCAGCATCGTCAAGGACTGATCTCACTCCAACCACAGAATGTTGGTGATTCCATCCCCCCCCCCCCCACCTCGAACATTCCTTCCCCCAGTGACTGAACTCTGTCCCCGGAAATTGCACTACTGCTACTGTATATACATATATATATTAACTGTTCCATTATTCTGTGTTCGCACTTCTGGGTGAGATGCTAACTGCATTTTGTTGTCTCTGTACGTGTACACTTAACAATGACAATAAAGTTTGAATCTGAATCTGTAAACACAATCGCTCACAGTCTGGGACTTACTCCAGTCTTTGTATTTTACAGTCCGGGTTCCTCAGAGCCGCAGACATCAGTTTCACTCCGGAATCTCCCAGCGCGTTGTTTCCAATCTTCAGCTCCCTCAGTGAGGGGTTTGTAATGAGAGCGGAGGCGAGATCCTCGGCTCCAGAATCTGTGAGACTGACAGTCTGTAGCCTGGAGATGAGAGAGAGTGAGGGTGAGGGACACAGAGAGACTGTGCAAATCCCCAGCGTTTATCAGTGACACAATTACTGATCATATGCATGTTCGGTGTCAGACACCCAGTGACTGTAAACACAATCTCTCACAGTCTGGGACTTACCCCAGTCTCTGTATTTTACAGTGCGGATTCCTCAGAGCCGCAGACACCAGTTTCACTCCGGAATCTCCCAGGTCGTTGACTCCCAGTCTAAACACAAACAGACAGAGTAAGAAACAAACTGATACAAACCCCGGGGCTGAGATAACGTCTCCCACAGATAGTTCTAGAAGCAACTCAGCAAATTATTGAATAAATCTCTGTGGTTGTGGTGTTTGGTGACTTTCCCCATTTCTTCTCATTCCCTGACGATTGGGAAATGTTTCCCGGGGGAGGGGGGGACGGAGTCGTCCACCGGTGACCCGGGGGAGGGGAGAACGGAGTCGTCCACCGGTGACCCGGGGGAGGGAGGGACGGAGTAGTCCACTGGCAACCCGGGGGAGAGGGGACGGAGTCGTCCGTGACCCGTGGGAGGTTAAATAGGAGGGTCGTCGTGCACAGTGACGGCCGGCCCCATACAAAGAGAAACATTGAAATAGGTGTAGGAGGAGACCACTTGGCCTTACGAGCCAGCACCGCCATTCTTTGTGATCATCCACAATCAGTAACCCGTGCCTGCCATATCCCTGATTCCACTAGCCCCTAGAGCTCTAGCTAAGTCTCTCTTGACAGCATCCAGACTGGCCTCCGCTGTCTTCTATGGCAGAGAATGCACAAATTCACAACTTTCCAAGTGAAAACGTTTTTTTTCCCTCAGTTTTAAATGACCTCCCCGTTATTTTTAGACTGCGGCCACTGGTTCTGGACTCCCCCAGCATTGGGAACATTTTCCCTGCATCTAGCTTGTCCAGTCCTTTTATAATTTTTTACGTAAGTGCATTAGAAGGGGTGCTGGCCGGAAGAACAAAATATTGAAACATGTTCACAGTTCAGTGTTAACGTCAAACGGACAGTTACCCCAAGTGCTGACACTTGTGCAGAGCCGGTCCAAGCCGCTGGAGACCTAAACAATGAATGCGGCAGTTCCACAGATCAAGGTGTTTGATTATATCACAGGGCCTGATGGCATGAGACAGGATCGCACAGTCAATCGGGTCAGTCCGAGTCCATGGAATGAAAGTGTTTCCACAGATCCCAGTGTCTGGATTCTGAGACTCAATCAGGTGGTGCATCGTATTCAGGAGCCTCCTTTTACCTTCTATTTCCAATCTGATGTTTAAACTAATGTCTGATGTTTAATCTGATGTTGATCTGGGTCGCATTTCTAAACACCCCCTTCACCCAGTCAATCACTCGGCTGGTTGTTTCATTAGGAAATGGACCCAGAAACTCCTCCAGGATCCAAGTTGCCCATGGGGAGGAGAGACCAGGGACAAAACGGAGAAATACTTCAAACCACCCATGTCGTGCTGTGGGCTTCAGACAGGAGTTTCACAATATTCCTGGGATCTACAGTCAGGAATTGTGCGAGTGCATCTACAAACTCTTGGATGGTGAGGTGCGGGGAAGTGTACACCACGTTCCGGGTTGAATCCTCTCTCTCCAAAAGTTCCATCAGGAAACCGGACAGGAATTGGGAAGGCTGCATATTGTATTTGATCAAATCTCCATCTGGTGAACAATGTTCTTCTCAGCCACTCCAGTGAAGGCCATCTGACCAACCCTCAGTAACACCTCACGGAGATTCTCAATCTCACGGCCGTGGTTTTTCAGGATGTTGTGAATAAAGCAGCAATATAGTTGGGTGATGGTGGGGGGTGTGGGTGAGGGGGGGGGTGTGGGTGAGGGGGGTGTGGGTGAGGGGGGGGTGGGTGAGGGGGGGGGTGTGTGGGTGAGGGGTGGTGTGTGTGGGTGAGGGGGGGCCTGGGTGAGGGGCGTGTGTGTGTGTGTGGGTGAGGGGGGGTGTGTGGGTGAGGGGGGTGTGTGGGTGAGGGGGGTGTGTGGGTGAGGGGGGTGTGTGGGTGAGGGGGGTGTGTGGGTGAGGGGGGTGTGTGGGTGAGGGGGGTGTGTGGGTGAGGGGGGTGTGTGGGTGAGGGGGGTGTGTGGGTGAGGGGGGGGTGTGTGGGTGAGGGGGGGGGTGTGTGTTGGTGAGGGGGGGGTGTGTGTGTTGGTGAGGGGGGGGGGTGTGTGTGTTGGTGAGGGGGTGTGTGTGTGTTGGTGAGGGGGTGTGTGTGTGTTGGTGAGGGGGGTGTGTGTGTGTTGGTGAGGGGGGTGTGTGTGTGTTGGTGAGGGGGGGTGTGTGTGTGTTGGTGAGGGGGTGTGTGTGTGTTGGTGAGGGGGTGTGGGTGTGGGTGGGGGGGGTGTGTGTTGGTGAGGGGGGGGGTGTGTGTTGGTGAGGGGGGGTGTGTGTGTTGGTGAGGGGGGGGGTGTGTGTTGGTGAGGGGGGGGGTGTGTGTTGGTGAGGGGGGTGTGTGTGTTGGTGAGGGGGGGTGTGTGTGTTGGTGAGGGGGGGGTGCGGGTGAGGGGGGGGTGCGGGTGAGGGGTGTGGGTGAGGGGGGGGGGTGTGGGTGAGGGGGGGGTGTGGGTGAGGGGGGGGTGTGGGTGAGGGGGGGGTGTGGGTGAGGGGGGGGTGCGGGTGAGGGGGGGGTGCGGGTGAGGGGGGGGGTGCGGGTGAGGGGGGGGTGCGGGTGAGGGGGGGGTGCGGGTGAGGGGGGGTGCGGGTGAGGGGGGTGCGGGTGAGGGGGGGTGCGGGTGAGGGGGGGTGCGGGTGAGGGGGGGTGCGGTGAGGGGGGGGTGCGGGTGAGGGGGGGTGCGGGTGAGGGGGGTGCGGGTGAGGGGGGGTGCGGGTGAGGGGGGGGTGCGGGTGAGGGGGGGTGCGGGTGAGGGGGGGTGCGGGTGAGGGGGGGGTGCGGGTGAGGGGGGGGTGCGTGTGTGGGTGAGGGGGGGGTGCGTGTGTGGGTGAGGGGGGGGTGCGTGTGTGGGTGAGGGGGGGGTGCGTGTGTGGGTGAGGGGGGGTGCGTGTGTGGGTGAGGGGGGGTGCGTGTGTGGGTGAGGGGGTGTGTGTGTGGGTGAGGGGTGTGTGTGTGGGTGAGGGGGGGGCGGTGTGTGGGTGAGAGGGGGGGGTGTGTGGGTGAGAGGGGGGGGTGTGTGGGTGAGAGGGGGGGGTGTGTGGGTGAGAGGGGGGGGTGTGTGGGTGAGGGTGGGTGTGTGGGTGAGGGTGGGTGTGTGGGTGAGGGTGGGTGTGTGGGTGAGGGGGGGGGTGTGTGGGTGGGGGGGGGTGTGTGGGTGAGGGGGGGGGTGTGTGGGTGAGGGGGGTGTGTGTGGGTGAGGGGGGTGTGTGTGGGTGAGGGGGTTGTGTGTGGGTGAGGGGGGGGGGTGTGTATGTGAGGGGGGGGGTGTGTATGTGAGGGGGGGTGTGTATGTGAGGGGGGAGTGTGTGGGTGAAGGGGGGGTGTGTGGGTGAGGGGGGGTGTGTGGGTGAGGGGGGGTGTGTGTGGGTGAGGGGGGGTGTGTGTGGGTGAGGGGGGTGTGTGTGGGTGAGGGGGGTGTGTGTGGGTGAGGGGGGTGTGTGTGGGTGAGGGGGGGTGGGTGTGGGTGAGGGGGGGTGGGTGTTGGTGAGGGGGGGTGGGTGTGGGTGAGGGGGGGTGGGTGTGGGTGAGGGGGGGTGGGTGTGGGTGAGGGGGGGGTGGGTGTGGGTGAGGGGGGGTGGGTGTGGGTGAGGGGGGTGGGTGTGGGTGAGGGGGGGTGGGTGTGGGTGAGGGGGGGTGGGTGTGGGTGAGGGGGGGTGGGTGTGGGTGAGGGGGGGTGTGTGGGTGAGGGGGGGTGTGTGTGGGTGAGGGGGTGGGTGTGTTGGTGAGGGGGGGTGGGTGGGGTGTGTGTGTTGGTGAGGGGGGGTGGGTGTGGGTGAGGGGGGGTGGGGGGTGAGGGGGGGTGTGGGTGAGGGGGGGGGTGTGGGTGAGGGGGGGGTGTGGGTGAGGGGGGGTGTGGGTGAGGGGGGGTGTGGGTGAGGGGGGGGGGTGTGTGTGTCGGTGAGGGTGTGTGTGTGTGGGTGAGGGGGGGTGTGGGTGAGGGGGGGTGTGTGGGTGAGGGGGGGGTGTGTGTGTCGGTGAGGGTGTGTGTGTGTGGGTGAGGGGGGGTGTGGGTGAGGGGGGGTGTGGGTGAGGGGGGGTGTGGGTGTGGGTGTGTGTGTGGGTGAGGGGGGGGGTGTGGGTGTGTGTGTTGGTGAGGGGGGGTGTGTGTTGGTGAGGGGGGGGTGTGTGGGTGAGGGGGGGTGTGTGGGTGAGGGGGGGTGTGGGTGAGGGGGGGTGTGTGTGTGGGTGTGTGTGTGGGTGAGGGGGGGGGTGTGGGTGAGGGGGGGGTGTGTGGGTGAGGGGGGGGGGGGTGTGGGTGAGGGGGGGGGGTGTGGGTGAGGGGGGGTGTGGGTGAGGGGGGGTGTGTGTGTGGGGGGGGGGTGTGGGTGAGGGGGGGGGTGTGGGTGAGGGGGGGGGGTGTGGGTGAGGGGGGGGGGTGTGGGTGAGGGGGGGGGTGTGGGTGAGGGGGGGGGTGTGTGTGTGGGTGAGGGGGGGGGGGGTGGGTGAGGGGGGGGTGTGGGTGAGGGGGGGTGTGGGTGAGGGGGGGGTGTGTGTGGGTGAGGGGGGGGTGTGTGTGGGTGAGGGGGGGTGTGGGTGAGGGGGGGTGTGTGTGTGTGGGTGAGGGGGGGGGGTGTGGGTGAGGGGGGGTGTGGGTGAGGGGGGGGTGTGTGTGGGTGAGGGGGGGGTGTGTGTGGGTGAGGGGGGGTGTGGGTGAGGGGGGGGTGTGTGTGTCGGTGAGGGTGTGTGTGTGTGGGTGAGGGGGGGTGTGGGTGAGGGGGGGGTGTGGGTGAGGGGGGGGTGTGTGTGTCGGTGAGGGTGTGTGTGTGTGGGTGAGGGGGGGGTGTGGGTGAGGGGGGGTGTGGGTGAGGGGGGGTGTGTGTGTGGGTGGGGGGGGGTGTGGGTGAGGGGGGGGTGTGGGTGAGGGGGGGTGTGGGTGAGGGGGGGTGTGTGGGTGAGGGGGGGTGTGGGTGAGGGGGGGGGTGTATGTGGGTGAGGGGGGGGGTGTGGGTGAGGGGGTGTGTGTGTGTGGGTGTGTGTGTGGGTGAGGGGGGGGGGGTGTGGGTGAGGGGGGGGGTGTGGGTGAGGGGGGGGGTGTGGGTGAGGGGGTTGAGGGTCTCTCTCCCTCCCTCTCTCCATCTTTCTCTCACCAGGGTCCGGGGTCTCAGCGCCGGTTCATTTTCATCTTGCCGCCACGCCGCCACGCCGCCAGCCGCCAGCCGCCAGCCGCCAACCGCCAACCGCCAACCGCCAACCGCCAACCGCCAACCGCCAACCGCCAACCGCCAGCCGCCAACCGCCAGCCGCCAACCGCCAGCCGCCAACCGCCAGCCGCCAACCGCCAGCCGCCAACCGCCAGCCGCCAGCCGCCAGCCGCCAGCCGCCAGCCGCCACGCCGCCAGCCGCCAGCCGCCAGCCGCCAACCGCCAGCCGCCAGCCGCCAGCCGCCAGCCGCCAGCCGCCAGCCGCCAGCCGCCAGCCGCCAGCCGCCAGCCGCCAGCCGCCAACCGCCAGCCGCCAGCCGCCAGCCGCCAGCCGCCAGCCGCCACGCCGCCAACCGCGCGCTGTCTCTTTGTCCCTCTCTCGCGCTGTGGCCGGGAGGTCGGTACCAACCATTATGGGGGAGCTATAATCTTTGGTCGGTGCCGGCCCCGCCCCCTACCTCCCGGATCAAATCTCTGCTCTATCTATTTATCCATCTGTGTGTCTGTGATCTTTGTCCCGGACCCACCACCGTTGAGCCACAGTCACTGAGCGACGGTCTCGGGCAGATCTTCGGCGCCATTTCCGTAACCGGCTTCCGTCTCCGCCATCTTTGTCCGCCATAGCGGAGCAGGGACGCCGCAGACGCTGGCTGCAGCGGGATCTTTGAAAGATGCTGGAGAAAGATCTTTGCTGAGAATCTGCTGCCCGGCTCCCAAACTCCGCACCGTCTGGGTCTGGTCTTCACTCCCCTGCGGAACGAGCGAGCGAGCGAGCGAGCGAGAGTGAGTGAGGGAGGGAGGGGCTGGGTGGGGCCTGCACCTGGGTATGTTACAAAACTTACCTTTACCGGCGCTGCACTTCTGCCGCTCCCCGTGTGCGCGACTTTCGCGCCTTGCAGAGGGGGGCGGGCTTAAAGTGCCGTTTTTCCACAGGCCTGGAGAATCGATGAAGGGTCTCGACCCGAAACGTCGCCTGTCTCCTTCACTCCTTGGATGCTGCTGCACCCGCTGAGTTTCTCCAGCTTTTTGTGTAACCCACAAATCGATGAATGTCGGGCGATTTAGTTGCTGAAGAAACATCGCTCCGACATTTCATCAATGGTGGTATTTTTAAATTACTCTAGATTATTTATTAACTAGAGTAATTTAAAAATCACCTTCAAAAGCCGTGACCGCAGACAACCGGAAGCATTTTGCGTAGGGAAGAAAAAAAGGTAAATAGTTTATTTTTATATTAAAAGTTGGTTTTTCGGGAGGCATTAATAATATTTTTATGTTGCCAAATGGGTTCCCCAAAAAATGTATGAACCCCCAGTATTTTCCCCCCGACTTCACCGCTAACCGCAACGTTCCAATCCACCGCATTCCACTAAAACCCACTCGCTAGTTGATTTAAATGGCCATTCATTTACAGGCATTAAACACTAAATTCCTTCCATTTGGCCCAGAAATTCATGAAAATGAATATGTTATATTGTGGATTATTGTGTGAATGTTATTTGAACACTTAGGCAATTTTAAAAAAGTTTATCTTTTCTTAAGAAATTGATAGATGTTTAGATCTACTCATTGAATTTTGTAATTAGCTACAATTAGATAACTAACTAATTATATGCTTTAATTTCAGTTCATCCAAGTAAGATTGTTTAATATTTGTTTCAGAATGCTTCAATCTATAATAACTGAAAATTTCATTGAGTTCTCTTAATTTTTAAGACTGTTATGGACATTTAACTTTTCCAGATCACAGCTTTTGAGTTAAGTCAATTGAAAGGCAATTGTTCCCCACAAGATGCTCATTTCCGAGTATGAAAATGGCCATAACTTTCTTAATACTGAAGATATGAAAGTAAATTAGGTGTCAAATTAAACTTCTTTTTATGCTTTATCTGATGGGATCAATTGCAGACTTGATTTTTAAAATCTCAAAATGTTGTAACATTGCTACTGCACCCACCCACACACCCAGCGAGTGAGTGAGACCAAGGAAAGTCCGCCTGCTCTGCTGCCCCGCCACCCCTGCTCCTGCTCCCCACCCCTTCTGCCCCAACACATCACACGTGGAGCTTGCAAGATGCTGACACCTGCGAACGGGGAGCAGCTGCACGATTCAACCATCTGTCTGTCCATCTGCATTCAATCCAGTCTCTGCCTCTCCATCTCCACACAACGTTTCTCTGATGAGGGAAGTCAATGCTAAAGACCAAGGTAGGGACTGGGGTACGAGCCCGACCCCCAGCAAACTGCTGCAGCACCGGGGCGGGGCGGGCCGGGCCGAACAACACCGCCGTCCCAGCACTCAGCCGTTTCAGTCAGACCCCACTGATGCAACAGTTTGGTGACGGACAGAGAGACACAGCGACAGAGAGAGTGAGACACAGACAGACAGAGAGAGAGATAGAGGGAGAGGGAATGAGACAGGGAGAGAAAGAGAGAGAAAGTTTTTAATTTGAAAATTGAATTGAGAAAGACAGACAAAGAGAGAGAAAGACAGAGATAGGGAGACAGAGAGAGACAGAAAGGGAGAGGGACTGTCAAGTCTTTTAATGTTTTGCAGTTTCCCCGCTTGAAAGGGATTTGATTTATCTACCCCGAAATGATGAACTGGATTCACTCAGACCAAACACTTCTTTTCCACCTTTTATTTTGGCAGTTTTAGACTTTTCTGTGGTTTAGTCTTTAGCAGTTGTTTAGTCTTTATCAGTTGTTTAGTCTTTATCAGGTGAAAAACCTTTAGACATAAAGGCAGAAAACACACATTACATGTAACCAAATATAAATAACAGAAAGTTCCATGTACCTGTTACATTCTGTAACATTCCAACTCATAGCAGCCATTTTGTCTTTTGAAATAATTTTCACATTTCATTGAAAGAAAATAAAGATAATGCCCACTACTGTTACCGATTACTTAGCTTAATATCAGATGGATCTTTACTGTTTTTTAACACATTTTTTTTCTTTTTTAAAAACACAATTATTTAAGCCAACACCACACATAGCATATTAGCATTAGAGATCAGCTCACATTAGCCCTTAACCCCACATAGACAACAAACACTATTTCAAACTTTCTTAATCTCAACACACTAGCCAGACAAGTTTCTCGGACATTAACAGGTTAAACAGAGTATCTGGGCTGCAGTCTTCGGCTTGGTTTATTTAGAGTTCAGTCCTTACCGGCTGCCAATCGGGTCTGTAGAAAATCAGTCCTGCTTGCGTCTTCTAGCTATCCCTGGCTTCTGGTGCTGTGTGCCCCTTTAAAAAAGCCCGGGCAGAGCCAGAGAGGCTGGGGAACCGCCCACTTCAATCACTGTCTTGTGATTTCAATTTAGCTAATCTCTGCACCTGCCCTTTCATTCCAGTTTGGAGAGGGGGAGAGGGGGAGAGGGAGAGAGAGGGAGAGAGAGGGAGAGAGAGGGAGAGGGAGAGGGAGAGGGAGAGGGAGAGGGAGAGGGAGAGAGAGAGAGAGAGAGTGTGTCAGGCAGAGACAGAGTGAGAGAGAGAGTCAGGCAGAGACAGAGTGAGAGAGAGAGAGAGTCAGGCAGAGACAGAGTGTGAGAGATACAGACGGCCAGAGACACAGACAGACAGATGCACACAGAGAGTGAGAGAGACAGACAGACAGAGAGAGAGAGAGAGGGGGGGAAACAGAGGAGAGAGAGAGACAGACAGAGAGGGAGAGAGAAAGAGAGTGAGAGACAGACAGACAGACAGAGAGTGAGACGGGTAGAGAGAGACCGAGAGACAGGCAGAGAAAGTGAGACAGACAGAGAGAGGCGGAGAGACACCAAGAGAAAGAGAGGCGGAGAGGGACTGAGAGAGTGGTGAGGGGTAAAGAGAGAGAGAGAGGGACAGAGTGAGAGAGACGCATGCAGAGAGAGAGAGCGACATAGATAGATCGAGAGAGAGTGAGATGGGGGGGAGAGAGACAGAGAGAGAGGGACAGAGAGAGGTACATAGACAGACAGGGAGACAGACAGGGAGATAAATGTGAATTAGATATGTGAAGAGAAAGAGACTAGTTAAAACAAATGTTGGTCCCTTGCAGTCAGAAACAGGTGAATTGATCATGGGGAACAAGGACATGGCAGACCAATTGAATAACTACTTTGGTTCTGTCTTCACTAAGGAAGACATAAATAATGTGCGGAAATAGCAGTGGAACGGGGGTCAAATAAGATGGAGGAACTGAGTGAAATCCAGGTTAGCTGGGAGGTGGTGTTGGGTAAATTGAACGGATTGAAGGCCGATAAATCCCCAGGGCCAGATAGTCTGCATCCCAGAGTACTCAAGGAGGTAGCCACAGAAATAGTGGAATCATTAGTGATAATTTTTCAAAATTCCTTAGATTCTGGAGTAGTTCCTGAGGATTGGAGGGTAGCTAATGTAACCCCACTTTTTAAAAAAGGAGGGAGAGAGAAAGCGGGGAATTACAGACCAGTTAGTCTAACATCGGTAGTGGGGAAACTGCTAGAGTCAGTTATTAAAGATGGGATAGCAGCGCATTTGGAAAGTGGTGAAATCATTGGACAAAGCATGGATTTACGAAAGGTAAATCATGTCTGACAAATCTGATAGAATTTTTCGAGGATGTAACTAGTAGAGTGGATAAGGGAGAACCAGTGAATGTGTTATATCTAGACTTTCAGAAGGCTTTCGACAAGGTCCCGCATAAGAGATTAGCATGCAAACTTAAAGCACACGGTATTGGGGGTTCAGTATTGATGTGGATAGAGAACTGGCTAGCAGACAGAAGGCAAAGGGTAGGCGTAAACGGGTCCTTTTCAGAATGGCAGGCAGTAACTAGTTGGGTGCCACAAGGCTCAGTGCTGGGACCCCAGCTATTTACAATATATATTAATGATTTGGACGAGGGAATTCAATGCAACATCTCCAAATTTGCAGATGATACCAAGCTGGGGGGTATAGTTAGGTGTGAGGAGGATGCTTACAGGCTGCAGGGTGATTTGGATAGGCTGAGTGAATGGGCAGATGCATGGCAGATGCAGTATAATGTGGATAAATGTGAGGTTATCCACTTTGGTGGCAAAAACATGAGAGTAGACTATTATCTGAATGGTGGCAGATTAGGAAAGGGGGAGATGCAACGAGACCTGGGTGTCATGGTACACCAGTCATTGAAAGTAGGCATGCAGGTGCAGCAGGCAGTGAAGAAAGCAAATGGTATGTTAGCATTCATAGCGAAAGGAGTTGAGTATAGGAGCAGGGAGGTTCTACTGCAGTTGTACAGGGTTTTGGTGAGGCCACACCTGGAGTATTGCGTACAGTTTTGGTCTCCAAATCTGAGGAAAGACATCCTTGCCATAGAGGGGGTACAGAGAAGATTCACCAGACTGATTCCTGGGATGTCAGGACTTTCATATGAGGAAAGATTGGATAGACTCGGCTTGTACTCGCTGGAATTTAGAAGATTGAGGGGGGATCTTATAGAAACTTACAAAATTCTTGAGGGGTTGGACAAGCTAGATGCTGGAAGATTGTTCCCGATGTTGGGGGAGTCCAGAACAATGGGTCACAGTCTAAGGATAAGGGGGAATTCCTTTAGGACAGAAATAAGGAAAACATTCTTTACACAGAGAGTGGTGAGTCTCTGGAATTCTCTGCCACAGAAGGTAGTTGAGGCCAGTTCATTGGCTATATTTAAGAGGGCGTTAGATGTGGCACTTGTGGCTAAAGGGATCAGGGGGTATGGAGAGAAGGCAGGTACGGGATACTGAGTTGGATGATCACATTGAATGGCGGTGCAGGCTCGAAGAGCCGAATGGCCTACTCCTGCACCTATTTCTATGTTTCTATGAAAGACAGAGGGGGCAAAGTGGGGTAAGGAGCAGGAGGAGCAGGGAGCCAGGTGGGGGTGGGTTTACATTGGAGTGGCAAAGGTGTTGCAGTTTCGGAAGTCAAACCAGGGCAGGGTCTTTACTGTGAATGGCGGGGCACTGGGGGAATGTGTGGATCCGAGGGATCTAGGAGTGCGGGTACGAGTTGGGCCGAAGGGTCTCTTTACAACACTGTATCACTCTATATGACTCAATGACCAAGTTGGGGCAGGCCGAACAATAGAGCCGTCCCAGCACACAGCCATTTCGTCAGAAAGAGAAAAAATGTCCGAGAGTCACTGGAGACGGTCAGTCCCCACTGCTGCAACAGTTTGCTGACAGACAGAGAGAGAGAGAGAGAGAGAGTGATAGAGAGAGGCAGTGAGAGAGAGAAAGTTTTTAAATTTGAATTGAGAAAGAGAAGAAGAGTGAATGAGACACAGAGAGAGAGAAACAGAGATAGAGAGGGACAGACAGTGAGGGACAGAGACAGGCAGAGAGAATGAGAGGGAGAGAGAGTGATAGAGAATGAGATAGAATGAGATAGAGAGCGAGAGAGGTCGAGAGACTGATGGGAGGGAGAGACAGGGGGAGAGAGAGAGAGAGAGAGAGAAAGACAGAGAGAGAGTGAGAGACAGTCAGGCAGAGAGAGTGACAGAGGCAAAGAGGGTGAGAGAGAGTGGGAGAGAGAGACAGACAGTTGGAGAGAGAGCGAGAGTGTCACACACAGTCAGAGAGAGAGAGAGGGACAGAGAGAGAAAGACACAGACAGACAGAGCGAGATGGAGACAGAGAGAGAAAGAGAGACAGTGAGAGATAAAGACAGAGAGAAACAAAGAGACAGATAGAGAGAGAGTGAGAAACAGAGGGAGAGAGTGGGGAGGAGTAAAGAGAGAGAGGGAGACATGATAGAGAGTGAGACAGATAGTGAGAGAGAGAGAGAGACAAATAGTGGTAAGGAGACACAGAGAGAGAGACAGCGACAGTGGGAGAGAAAGACAGAACGAGAGAAAGAGAGACAGAGTGAGAAACAAAACAGGGAGATAGTGACATAGAGAGAGGGACAGAGAGAGGGAGGGAGACAGATGGGGAGAGAGAGAGAGACAGTGACAGAGATGGATCGAGACAGTGAGAGACAGAGGGATAGAGCGAGGAAGATAGAGAGGGAGACACGGAGGGAGCAAAAGGGGTAAGGAACAGGAGGTGGCAGCAGGGGTAAGGGGTGGGAGCCAGATGGGGGTGGTTTCACACTGTTTGGGGGTGGGGGGTGGTGTTGCAGTTTAGGAAGTCAAACAAGGGCAGGATCTTCACTGTGAATGGCGGGGCGCTGGGGGAATGTGTGGAGCCGAGGGATCTAGGAGTGCGGGTACAAGTTGGGCTATAGGGCCTCTTTCCAAAACTGTATTACTCTATGAATCAATGACAAAGTGCTGGAGTAACTCAGCGGGTCAGGCAGCATCTGTGGAGAAGATACACACAAAGTGCTGGAGTAATTCACGGGTCAGGCAGCATCTGTGGAGAGAAGGAATGGGTGATATTTTGGGTTGAGACCCTGGTTTGGTTTAGTTTAGTTTAGAGATGCAGCGGGGAAACGGGTCTTTCGGCCCGCGGAGTCCGTACCGACCAGCGATCACCCCGTACACTAGCACTATCCTACACACATTAGGGACAATTTAACAATTTTGCGGAGGCCGATTAATCTACAACCCTGAATGTCTTTGAAATGTTGGAGTAAACCGGAGCACCCGGAGTAAAAACCCACGCAGGTCAAGGGGAGAACGTACAAACTCAACAGAGACAGTACCCATAGTCAGGATCGAGCCCGGGTCTCTGGCATTGAGGCAGCTGCGCAACTGTGCCGCACAGAATTATATAACGGTTTCCTGCGCCATAAACACACGCAATATGTGCCCCCCCGCCATAAACACACTCAATGTCCCGGTTGCCAGCTAGTTGACCCTCTATGCTCCCGGGCCCGGGTACGTTGAACCCCCTGCACCCCCCGCTCATAGGCCCTGGGTTTGAGATAGGGAGAGGAGGGGACAGAGCTGAAAGGGAGGAGAGAGACGGAGGAGGGGGAGAGAGAGAGAGAGTGATGGAGGAGGGGGAGTGAAGGACATGGGACAACACAGAGCGATATAACTGATGGGAGACAGCGGTTCTCCAGGCGGCGAGCGGGTCACAGATGGTCCTCCTGGCCAGGCGGGGTGAGCTGAGCGCCGGTGGTCCTCCGGGCGGGGTGAGCTGAGCGCCGGTGGTCCACCGGGTGGGGTGAACCAAAGGCAGGTGGTCCTCCGGGTGGGGTGAGCTGAGGGCCGGTGGTCCTCCGGGCGGGGTTAACCGAGGGCCGGTGGTCCGCCGGGCGGGGTGAACCGAGGGCCGGTGGTCCTCCGGGTGGGGTGAGCCAAGGGCCGGTGGTCCTCCGGGTGGGGTGAACCGAGGGCAGGTGGTCCTCCAGGTGGGGTGAACCGAGGGCAGGTGGTCCTCCGGGCGGGGTGAGCCAAGGGCCACTGGTCCTCCAGGCGGGGTGAACCGAGGGCCAGTGGTCCTCCGGGTGGGGTGAGCATAGGGCCGGTGGTCCTCCGGGCGGTGTGAGCCATGGCTGGGCCTGAGCGAGAGAGGGAGAGCGAGGGTGGGGAGACGTGAACGGGCGCTGACCCGGACCCGGGTGGGAGAGAGAGTTGGGGGGGGTGGACGGGGAGATGAGGCCGCAGACCTGATCTGGAGAAAAGATAAAGCCGAACCCGCACTGACCCGCCCTGACCTAGGGAGAGAGAGAGAGAGTGTGTAGGGAGTGAGGGGGCTGGGAGGAGAGGAGAGGAGTGAGAGGCTGGAGGTGAAGTGAGTAGCAGGGGGAAACAGGGAGCAAAGGGAGGGGGGAGGATTCAAGGGGGAGTGGGTTGGTGCCGAGGGGGATGAATGGGGGGCTGGGGTGGGAAAGAGGGGCCAGGTTAACCAAGGAAAGGGGTAGGGAGCCAGGTGGGGGTGGGTTCACATTGTTTGGGGGTGGGAAGGAGTGGGGAGGGAGCAAAGGGTGTAAGGAGCAGGAGGCGGCAGCAGGGGTAAGGGGCAGGGAGCAACAGGGAGGAGGTCACACTGTTTGGGGGTGGGGAGGGTGTTGCAGTTTAGGAAGTCAAACCAGGGCAGGGTCTTCACTATGAATGGCGGGGCGCTGGGGGAATGTGTGGAGCTGAAGGATCTAGGAATGCAAGTACGGGTTGGGCCGAAGGACCTCTTTCCAATGCTGTATCACTCTGTGAATCTATGACAAAGTGCTGTAGTAACTCAGCAGGTCAGGCAGCATCTGTGGTGAAGATAGACACAGTGCTGGAATAACTCAGCGGGTCAGGCAGCATCTGTGGAGAGAAGGAATGCGTGACGTTTTGGGTCGAGACCCTGGTTTAGTTTGGTTTAGTTTAGAGATGCACCGTGGAAACAGGTCTTCAAGCCCACGGAGTCCGCGCCGCCCAGCGATCACCCCGTACACTAGGGACAATATTGCGGAGTCCAATTAATCTACATCCCTGAACGTCTTTGAAATGTTGAAGGAAACGGAGCTCCCGGAGTAAAAAGGGGTAACATAGAAACTCCACACAGACAGCACCCGTAGTCAGGATCGAACCCGGGTCTCTGGCGGTGAGGCAGCAGCTGCACCGCTGAGCCACTGAGCACGCAGAATTATACAACGGTTTCCTCTGCCATAAACGCACCCAATATAGACAATAGGTGCAGGAGTAGGCCATTTGGCCCTTCGTGCCAGCACCGCCATTCAATGTGATCATGGCTGATCATTCACAATCAGTACTGTGGAGGGCAATTCCTGCCCTCCCCATATCCCTTGACTCCACTGCCTCCGGGCTGCTGACACACGGGGCCATAAACCCGGCAACATCCCCGTCAGCTGCAGCAGAGTTGGGGACAGTCTGGTCCCTCCACCCAAGAGCTCAATCTAACTCTCTGGAAAGCATCCAGAGAACCGACCTCCACCGCCCTCTCAGGCAGAGAATTTCACAGACTCACAAACTCTTTGCGTGAAAATGTTTTTCCTCATTTCCTCATTCCTCAGGAATGGGTGACTGAAGAAACGACCCGAAATGTTACCCATTCCTTCCACCATTTGGTGTCTACCTAAACAGCGGGGGTTCTGGACCCCCTCCAACATTGGGATCATGTTTCCTGCCTCTACCGTGTCTAAACTCAGTCCCGTGTTTACTCAGTCTTCCCGTGGATTTTGAAGCAACAGCAACAAAGAGAAGCAGGAGAAAGCACTGATTGGCTCTAGCCGAAGTGGGAGGAGAGTTCTCAGTGAGTCAGAGGGGGAAAGGACCAAACTTGTGCTGTACCTGGCAGGAAAATCTCAGACAGCCTAGCGCTGCTGAGAGATACCATCGCCTACGTGCAGGACAGACGGGTGAATGCCTGCCTAGTCAGCTTGGACCAGGAGAAGGCCTTTGACAGGATTTTGCACACGTACATGAGGGACGTGCTCTCCAAAATGGGTTTTGGGGAGGGAATCAGGAATTGGATAAATCTGCTCTACACCGACATCCGTAGTGCAGTCCACATCAATGGGTGGGAATCAGACCGTTTCCCTGTAAGGTCTGGAGTCAGGCAGGGTTGCCCTCTCTCTCCTGTCTTGTTTGTCTGCTGTATTGAACCTTTTGCCGAATCCATGCGATTCGATGCAAGCATTAGAGGAGTGACACTGCCCGGCAGTGGGGGCATTCAAGTAAAGACCTCCCTGTACATGGACGATGTCGCTGTCTTCTGCTCAGATCCAGGGTCGGTCCGCAGACTGATTAGGATCTGCAACCAGTTTGAGTCGGCCACGGGAGCCAGGGTGAACCGCAGGAAGAGCGAGGCCATGCTCTGGCAACTGGCCCGACAGATCTTCCGTCCCCTTCACCATCAAGCCTGACTTCTTGAAGGTGCTGGGGATCTGGTTCGGGGGGGCTGAGGCGTGTAACAAGAATTGGCTGGAGCGGATAGCCAGGGTGGGGAAGAAGCTGGAGCTGTGGAGGCAACGCTCCCTCTCCATAACGGGAAAGAATTTGGTCATCGGGTGTGAGGTGCTCTCCGGCCTGCTGTATTTGGCACAGGTGTGGCCTGTCCCTCCTTCCTACGCCACAGGGATCACCCGGGCTGTCTTCCAGTTCATCTGGGGGTCGAGGATGGACCGGGTGCGATGGGCCACAATGTACAAGTCAGCAGACAACGGGGGTAAAAGCGTGCCCAACGTCGCCCTCATCCTGATGGCCACCTTCGTGTGTGGCTGCATCAGGCGGAGTGTAGAGCCAAGCCACGTGGGCACCAAGTGTCACTACCTGCTGAGGTTCTACCTGTCCCCGGTGTTGAGAAGGATGGGCCTGGCGCAGATGCCACGCAATGTGCCAGTCAGCTGGACACTGCCGCCCCATCTGTCGTCTGTGGAAAGGTTCTTCCGGACCAACACCTTTGACCACATGTCCATTGGGCAGTGGTCAGCACAGAATGTCCTGCAGGCACTGCAGGGAAAGGACTCGATGGACCCGGTGGCGTGGTTCCCTGAGCAGACTGCCCAGCTTGTCTGGCAAAATGCCTCATTGCCAGAACTCACCAACAAGCACCAAGACCTGGCTTGGCTGGCGGTGAGGGGAGCCCTCCCAGTCAGATCCTTCCTGCACCGTCGGAACCTCACTACCAGCGCACGCTGCCCTCGGGACGGCTGCTATGGAGTGGAGACGGTTGCCCACCTCTTTGCAGAGTGTGGATTTGCCCAAAGAGTCTGGAGGAAAATGCAAGGGTCCCTGGTACGCTTTATTCCAAACAGCTCCGTCACAGAGGACTCTGTGATTTACGGACTGTTCCCAGGGACACATTCAGAGACTGACATCAAGTGCTGCTGGAGGGTCATCAACTCGGTGAAAGACGCTCTCTGGTCTGCCCGAGCGTTGTTCACCACCCAGCAGAGTGAGATGTCCGTCGGGGAATGTTGCTGACTGGCGCACTGCAGACTGCAGGAGTACGTGCTGAGGGACGCACTGAAGTTCGGTGCAGCCAACGCCAAGGCTCGGTGGGGGAGGGCCACAGTCTAAGGTCCTTCCGCTGCTGGACATGGGGGGCACTGTATGGTGGAGACGCCCCTCAAAATAAGGGAAGGTATCCCATGCCGGGGGGCCACATGAGTGGCACGGGTGGGGGATCGATTCGTGAAATTTGACAAATGTGTATAGACTGTATGAAAAAATTTGTATAGCCTCCGAAAATGTCGGATGGGTTTTTCGCATGGATGATGTATTGTATATATTTATTACTTGAATAAAGTCTATTTTGAAATATAAAAACAAAACAAAGAGAAGCAGGAGACAGCACTGATTGGCTCTAGCCCAAGTGGGAGGAGAGTTCTCAGTGAGTCAGAGGGGGAAAGCAGTTGAAAAGGAGAGACAAAGCACAGGCAGACTTTACTGAGTGTTCCCGTGGATTTTGAAGCAACAGCAACAAAGAGAAGCAGGAGAAAGCACTGATTGGCTCTAGCCCAAGTGGGAGGAGAGTTCTCAGTGAGTCAGAGGGGGAAAGCAGTTGAAAACTGAGGAATTTGGTTTGTAAATTAGGCAATTTAACAGTCAATATAAGCAAGGCAGCTCTTGGGGAGCAGCCTTGTGAGGGAAGTGCCCTGTGAGTAAAGTGTGAGTCTTTGGCTCGAGAGTCTTCGGAGAGGAGGCTGCGCAAAACACTGGATAGGGAGAAACCGAGGCAAAAGAAGGAGATGTCAAGCAAGCTGATGCAGTGTGATGCTTGCAGTATGTGGGAGGTCAAGGGCACTGCTGGTGCCTCTGGCTGCTACAAATGTGAGAAGTGCATAGAGGTACAGCTCCTGAAGGACCTTGTTCGGGAACTGGAGAAACAAGTGGATGACCTCGGGTTCATCCGAGAAACTGAGTCGTTCCTCGACAAGTCCTGCAGTAAGATTGTTACACCCAAGGCACTAGGAGAGAGAAGGTGGGTGATGGTGAGAAAGGGAGGAAAACATGGAATGCAAAGGTCCCCGGGTGTTGTACCTCTTGTGAACAGGTTCACCCACGTGGAAGCTGCCGGGACAGAAGACTGAGCGGCGGACTGGCTGCAAAACAAAAAGGGCTGTTGAGCCAAAACCAAAGAGGCCAAAGTCGGGCAACGCCATTGTAGTTGGAGACTCCATTGTGAGAGGTACGGACAGGCAACAGACGGGATTCCAGGATGGTGTGCTGCCTTCCTGGTGCCAGGATCCAGGATGTTACGGACAGAGTGCAGACAATCCTCAAGGGTGAAGGTGAACAGCCGGAAGTGATCGTGCATGTTGGCACAAACGATGTTGGAAAGAAGGGGATGAATATTTTACAGCGGGACTTCATAGAGCTTGGAAAAATGCTGAAAAGCAGGACTTCCAGGGTTGTTATCTCCGGTTTGCTTCCAGTTCCTCGTGCTGGCGAGAGCAGGAACAGGGAGATACGGGACCTGAATGTGTGGCTGAGGAACTGGTGCAGGGGGCAGGGATTTAGATTCTTAGATCACTGGGATCTGTTTTGGAGTAAGGGGGAACTGTACAAAAGGGACGGATTGCATCTTAACAGGTGGGGGACCAGCATTCTGGCCGGCAGATTTGCCACTGCTGCACGGATGGTTTTAAACTGAAGAAGGGGGGGTGGGGTGTCAAATGGGATAATCGAGAACGGAGTTAAAGGGAATAAAGGGATGGTTAATGACCCCAGAATTAATGGGAAAGAAAGCTCACAAAGGGATAGGAGAGTATGGCCAAGTGTAATAGGGATCGATGTGAAAGGGGTCAACATAATTGTATAAGGAGTAAGAGTGTTGTAAAAACAAGCCTGAAGGCTTTGTGTCTCAATGCGAGGAGCATTCGTAATAAGGTGGATGAGTTGAAGGTGCAGATAGCGATTAATGATTATGCTATAGTTGGGATCACGGAGACATGGCTCCAGGATGACCAAGGCTGGGAGCTGAACATCCAGGGATATTCAATATTCAGGAGGGATAGACGAAAAGGAAAAGGAGGTGGGGTAGCGTTGCTGGTGAGAGAGGAGATTAATGCAATAGAAAGGAAGGATATTAGCGTGGAGGATGTGGAATGAGGATGTGGAATCGATATGGGTAGAGCTGCGAAACTCTAAGGGGCAGAAAACGCTAGTGGGAGCTGTGTACAGGTCACCTAACAGTAGTATTGGAGTTGGGGATGGCATCAAACAGGAAATTAGAAATGCGTGCAACAAGGGTAACACGGTTATAATGGGTGACTTAAATCTGCATGTAGATTGGGTGAATCAAATTGGCAGGGGTGCTGAGGAAGAGGATTTCCTGGAATGTATGCGGGATAGTTTTCTCAACCAACATGTGAAGGAACCAACGAGAGAGCAGGCTATTCTAGACTGGGTATTGAGTAATGAGGAAGGGTTAGTTAGCAGTCTTGTTGTGCGTGGCCCCTTGGGCAAGAGTGACCATAATATGGTTGAGTTCTTCATTAGGATGGAGAGTGACAAAATTAAGTTAGAAACAAGGGTTCTGAACTTGAACAAAGGTAACTTTGAAGGTATGAGATGTGAATTGGCCAAGATAGACTGGCAGGTGATTCTTAAAGGGTTGACAGTGGATGTGCAATGGAAGGTATTTAAAGACTGCATGGATGAAGTACAAAAGTTGTTCATACCAGTTTGGCAAAAGAATAAATCGGGGAAGGTGGTGCATCCATGGATAACAAGGGAAATCAGGGATAGTATAAAAACAAAAGATAAGGCATACAAATTTGCCAGAAAAAGCAGCCTACCGGAGGACTGGGAGAAATTCAGAATGCAGCAGAGGAGGACAAAGGGCTTAATTAGGAAAGGGAAAATAGATTATGAAAGGAAACTGGCAGGGAACATAAAAACTGACTGCAAAAGTTTTTATAGATATGTGAAGAGAAAGAGACTAGTTAAAACAAATGTTGGTCCCTTGCAGTCAGAAACAGGTGAATTGATCATGGGGAACAAGGACATGGCAGACCAATTGAATAACTACTTTGGTTCTGTCTTCACTAAGGAAGACATAAATAATCTGGCGGAAATAGCAGTGGAACGGGGGTCAAATAAGATGGAGGAACTGAGTGAAATCCAGGTTAGCCGGGAGGTGGTGTTGGGTAAATTGAACGGATTGAAGGCCGATAAATCCCCAGGGCCAGATAGTCTGCATCCCAGAGTACTCAAGGAGGTAGCCACAGAAATAGTGGATGCATTAGTGATAATTTTTCAAAATTCCTTAGATTCTGGAGTAGTTCCTGAGGATTGGAGGGTAGCTAATGTAACCCCACTTTTTTAAAAAGGAGGGGGAGAGAAAGCGGGGAATTACAGACCAGTTAGTCTAACATCGGTAGTGGGGAAACTGCTAGAGTCAGTTATTAAAGATGGGATAGCAGCGCATTTGGAAAGTGGTGAAATCATTGGACAAAGTCAGCATGGATTTACGAAAGGTAAATCGTGTCTGACAAATCTGATAGAATTTTTCGAGGATGTAACTAGTAGAGTGGATAAGGGAGAACCAGTGGATGTGTTATATCTGGACTTTCAGAAGGCTTTCGACAAGGTCCCGCCTAAGAGATTAGCATACAAACTTAAAGCACACGGTATTGGGGGTTCAGTATTGATGTGGATAGAGAACTGGCTAGCAGACAGGAGGCAAAGGGTAGGAGTAAACGGGTCCTTTTCAGAATGGCAGGCAGTGACTAGTGGGGTGCCGCAAGGCTCAGTGCTGGGACCCCAGCTATTTACAATATATATTAATGATTTGGACGAGGGAATTCAATGCAACATCTCCAAATTTGCAGATGATACCAAGCTGGGGGGTATAGTTAGGTGTGAGGAGGATGCTTGGAGGCTGCAGGGTGATTTGGATAGGCTGAGTGAATGGGCAGATGCATGGCAGATGCAGTATAATGTGGGTAAATGTGAGGTTATCCACTTTGGTGGCAAAAACATGAGGGTAGACTATTATCTGAATGGTGGCAGATTAGGAAAGGGGGAGATGCAACGAGACCTGGGTGTCATGGTACACCAGTCATTGAAAGTAGGCATGCAGGTGCAGCAGGCAGTGAAGAAAGCAAATGGTATGTTAGCATTCATAGCGAAAGGATTTGAGTATAGGAGCAGGGAGGTTCTACTGCAGTTGTACAGGGTTTTGGTGAGGCCACACCTGGAGTATTGCGTACAGTTTTGGTCTCCAAATCTGAGGAAAGACATCCTTGCCATAGAGGGGGTACAGAGAAGATTCACCAGACTGATTCCTGGGATGTCAGGACTTTCATATGAGGAAAGATTGGATAGACTCGGCTTGTACTCGCTGGAATTTAGCAGATTGAGGGGGGATCTTATAGAAACTTACAAAATTCTTAAGGGGTTGGACAAGTTGGATGCTGGAAGATTGTTCCCGATGTTGGGGGAGTCCAGAACAAGGGGTCACAGTCTAAGGATAAGGGGGAATTCCTTTAGGACCGAAATGAGGAAAACATTCTTTACACAGAGAGTGGTGAGTCTCTGGAATTTCATTTTGGAGTCACGTGAGTGACTTCGTGAAGAACCCGCCAGCACGCATGCGCGACATATCGTCGCAACGCGTTGCTGCCGACGGCTGGCGGTGGGGTGCGCTCCCCGCCAGTCCTTCATAAGGGACCGCTAAGGTAATTTATACTAACCTTAAGTTGGTTGGTCCTTGCTGGTAGTGTTTTTGTCTTTCAGCAAGGACATGGACGGGAGTTTGAGAGGCCGAAAGACGTCCGTCCGGAGTCGCCGGCCACCTGTCCCGGAGCCCTCATTATCGGCTGCACCTGTGAAACAGGCCGGGGGGAAACCGGGGAGCCCTGTTGCTGCAGGACCGGACCCGCTGATACACCGCAGCTCCGGGGAGGAGTTCGAGGAGCAGGTAGACCCTGCCTCGGCATTCAGGTCGCCAACGGGCCCGTTGGCGGCCGTGGGCAAGGGCTCGCGTGCGGCTGCACGACCTTTCTCCCTCAGCCCTCCGAGTAGCCCGAAAGCCTAACCCTTCAGGGGCCAAGGCATCACCTGCCGCCAAGTTGCGGACTGGTACAAAGGCGGAACCCAGGTCCACTGTGAGGTCCAGTGTCGACTCCCCAACCACCGATGCCGGGACGGGTCATTTGGGTGGGGTCCCGCCACGGTCGCCGAGTCCCCCATGGATGGGAGGACGAGACCATGCGTTGGCAAGGTCCACGACGTGGGCAGCCGGCAAGCCCGCGTGGGCGTCGGGGCTCCATGCTAAGGCTGGTGCCGACTCCCCGCCGCATTTGCCCTCCGTGGCAACGGCATCAGGTCCCGCCAAACGAAGGCGGTTGAACACACCTCCCGCGCGGGAATCGCTCAGCTTCGCTGCGGCGGCTGGCAGCGACATATTCCGGCATCGGGTTCACCTCGATGAGGTGCGGGCCGATGATAGGAGCCTCGGTAGTATTTCAGAGCCTGAGGACTCCGACCGCCCGAGTGTTCAGGGCGAAGGGTGTATTGACCGTATGCAGCGGCTACTGGAGCTCCTGTTGCATAACCAACGGCAGGAGGCATCCAGCATCAAACGGCACAGGGAGGTATCACCGGTCTCTATAGCCAGCCTGGGGCAGCCAGAAGAGGAAGACTTCGCAGACCCTACACCGGTTCCCTCGGAAGTGCCGCCGGAAGAACTGCTGGATGTGGCGGCAAAATTTCCTGCCCCAGAGACAGCAGGGCTTCCCCTCAACCCGAAACTGGCTGCCACCGTGGACTTCCTCACCAACCACCAGCTCCAGGAGGAAGTTCTCTCTCAGGCCATCAATCGGCATAAGGCCCCTTCCAACTGCAACTCCCTCAACGTCCCTGTGGTCAATACGCCAATATGGGGCAACATCGGTTCGGCCATCAGAACCCAGGGGTTAAAGCTCCAACGGATTCTGAGGCTGCTCACGGCCGGAATTACCGCGTTTGTGCGGTCGGTAGATGGTGAAGACCTCAATCTGGAGCAGGAGGATGCCCTGGCGCTGCTTTGTGCCACGCAGCATGAAATCAATGCTTTCAGAAAAAGCAGCATCCGCCCTACGCTCAACCCAAAATTTGCTGGGTTGTGCAAGGCGTCGCCTCCGCCGCCGCCTAGACAGCTCTTCGGGGAAGACCTCCCGAAGAGGGTCAAAGAGCTCGATGAACATGCCAACACGGTGGGACTCATGCGGTCTCAGATCGCCCCCAGACCGCCGACCCCGAAAGCTCCATTTGTTCGGCCGTGAGGCCCTGTGTCCAGATCAACAAGGACCTAGGCTCCAGCTCCGCCTCGCTACCAGCAGCCCCAGCAGCCGCTGCCTTTTTTAGGGCAAGGCCCACAGCGGCCCCAGTGGATGATGCGGACACCGCAGCACCAGCCCAACCCAGCACCTCCACGACCACCCAAACATGTCAGGGACCGCCGGTAACCAGGGAGGTAAGGCGGTCTGGTTTTCACTTATCTGGGCATTTAACTTCACATGTTGGTGGGCGCCTTCGGTTCTTTTTGGGGGCATGGGAAACTATCACTTCCGATGAGTTTGTTTTGCAAAGTATTCAAGGTCATGAGATTGAGTTTATTAACGGCGACATTCCTCCATCCCAGCATATGCCCAATCGGACGTTTACGCTGTCTGCCGTTGAATAGGCAGCAGGCTATGCTGAGATCTTAAGGTTAGAAGAAAAAGGTGTGATAGAAAAAGCTATGCACGAACCAATTGAATTTGTATCAAATATATTTACTAGGCCTAAGAAGGATGGAGGCTGTCGAGTGATTATTGATCTGACCCATTTGAATATTTTTGTAACATACACCCATTTTAAAATGGACACTTTTGAGACAGCCAAGTCATTGATTTCTCATGGCTGCTTTATGGCATGCATTGATTTAAAAGATGCATACTATTCTGTATCCATTCGGAAACACCACAGGAAGTTCTTAAAATTTGTCTGGATGGGTCAGCTCTGGCAATACAGGGCTTTTGCCAAATGGGCTTACTACAGCCCCTAGATTGTTTACTAAATTACTGAAACCCATCATGGCCCAGTTACGGAAGCAGCATCATATCGTGATGGCCTATTTGGATGATATATTGATTGTTGGCAATACCCTGGAGTCGGCTGAACGGGCAGTCTCAGCCACTGTGGCAATTTTTCAGCGGCTGGGGTTTATTGTCCATCCAGACAAGTCGAAGTTCTGCCCTTCCCAGGTTATGGACTATCTGGGGTTCACGGTGGATTCCAATCGCATGAGGGCCACCATAGCGACTAATAAGGTTGGGGATGTCACCCAAGCATGTCAAGATTTAGCCTGCGCCAGTATACCATCAATTAGACAAACAGCTAAGGTGATTGGCAAGATCGTAGCATTGTTTCCAGCAGCTCAATACGGGCCTTTGCATTATCAAAACTTGCAAAGAGCCAAGATCTCCGCGTTAAAGCAGAACGCCGGTCATTTCGACAGACCAATGCAGCTGCCTCCTAAAGCTAAGATTGAGTTGCAATGGTGGGTGCGCCATATTAGTAGCTCATTTAAACCCATTATTGTGCCCAATCCGATGGTATACTTGCAAACCGATGCAAGCTCCTATGGCTGGGGAGCTACGGACAACTATTCTAGTTGTGGGGGCAGATGGGACACCCTTGAATCTACTATGTTGTTGTCACAAGGGATAAACTATTTGGAGATGCTTGCAGCATTTCACGGACTTCGAGCTTATTGTTCCAATCTTATTGACGCTCATGTCCGTGTCCAAATAGACAATACCACGGCGGTGGCATATTTAAACCATATGGGCGGTACCAGGTCAATTTCATGTGATGAATTGGCTAATACAATTTGGCTCTGGTGTATTGAAAGGAATATTTGGATTTCAGCTACCTATTTACCAGGTGAGCTCAATACTGTGGCGGACACCAGGTCACGCAAGTTCAATGACAACATCGAATGGATGTTGCATCCTCAAATTTTTGCTAAAGTTGCAGCCAAATTTGGTAAACCGACCTCTTTTAGGATATCGACCTCTTTGCGTCACGGTTGAACCATCAGGTACCAACATACGTTTCGTGGGAACCAGATCCTGGGGCAATGGCGATGGATGCATTCTCGCTGGACTGGGGGAAGTGGTTTTTCTATGCATTCCCCCCGTTTTGCCTCATCAGTTGGGTATTGCGAAAAATCCAGATGGATGCTGCTAAGGGCATTCTTATTATACCCGACTGGCCTACGCAGCCATGGTATCCGGTGGTCTTTGACTTGATCAGTCAGCCTTGGGTCCTCTTAGAGGGTTGCCCACAATTGGTCACCAACCCCGTATCGGGGGAGCCACATCCCTGCCATAGTTATCTGAATTTGTTGGCTTGCAGATTCTAAACCGGCCATTACTGCAGTATGGCCTATCCCTCAGAACTATGGATACCATTGGAGCGTCGTGCCGAGAGTCCACCAGGCGGCGATACCTCTCCCACATCCGAAAATGGGAAGCCTACTGCCGCCGCTCTCAAATCACGTATGACAATGCCTCCATAGCCGACGTATTGGAATTCCTCGCGGGGTTGCACCATGATGAACACTTGAGCTACAGTGCCATCAACAGCGCCAGGAGGGCACTGTCATTCTACCTCAATATTGAGGTAGGATCCAACAGGCTAGTGTCCAGACTCATGCGGGGTATATTCAATTCGAATCCGCCTAGACCACGCTATAATATCACCTGGGATGTCAGGAACGTACTAACCCTGCTCAGGACGTGGTCGCCCATGGAGGGGCTAGAGCTGGACAAACTCACCATGAAGCTGGTGATGTTACTAGCACTGACTTCAGCGCAGAGGGTACAGACACTGCATAAAATCTGCATCGACAGAATGATCTCTACCCCTGCAGAAGTAGTCTTCTTTATCGATGAGCTACTAAAGCAGCATAGACCTGGGTGCACAGGGCTGCAGCTGAAGTTCCTGGCATACCCCGCAGATGCAAGGCTATGTTTAGCCACCCATATCCGTCACTATATCAAGGTGACGAGGCACATAAGGGGAATGGAGAGATACCTGCTTGTCACTCACAAGAAACCTCACCATCGAGTGACAGTCCAGACGATATCCAGGTGGCTCAGGATCGTCTTGGGTAAGTCAGGTATCGACACTAATGTGTTCTAATCCCATTCCACCAGGGCTGCATCTACGTCGGCGGCGAGGGTCATGGAGGTGCCCATGGACCATATTCTGGCTACAGCAGGATGGGCGAATGAAGCTGTATTTCAGTGATTTTACAATAAGCCTGTTGCTGCTCCTCTACAGTTCGCGGAGGCCGTGCTGAATGCAGGTCAAGAATGTGGAGGTGTCCCCGAATTAGGGGTTTTTACTTTGTGTACTAATAAATATTCTTATTGTTTTTCAGTATAACCAGTTTGACAGAATTGTTTACTCCCATCCATCCTTGCTAGTGGTGTGTCAGCATGGACGTGGTCCAGGGCGTGTAATCACAGAAGCTTTGAAGTCTTCACGAAGTCACTCACGTGACTCCGAAATGAAATAGTAAGATTGAACGAGAACTTACCAGTTCGAAGGTTGATCTTTATTTCATGAGGAGTTGCGGTGAGGGATTTCGTGCCCTCCGCTCCCAACCCTCGATCATACTCAACTGGTAATTAGAGTCTCTTCAATCTTACTATGCCAAGTCATTTCTGTTGGTTTCTGTGATTCCACACCGCTACTTTGAAGAATGTCGCGCATGCGTGCTGGCGGGTTCTTCACGAAATCCCTCACCGCAACTCATGAAATAAAGATCAACCTTCGAACTGGTAAGTTCTCGTTCAATCTTACTATTCTCTGCCACAGAAGGTAGTTGAGGCCAGTTCATTGGCTATATTTAAGAGGGCGTTAGATGTGGCACTTGTTGCTAAAGGGATCAGGGGGTATGGAGAGAAGGCAGGTACGGGATACTGAGTTGGATGATCAGCCATGATCCCATTGAATGGCAGTGCAGGCTCGAAGGGCCGAATGGCCTACTCCTGCACCTATTTTCTATGTTTAAACACTTAATAATCTTATATGTTTCAACAAGAATCCCGCTCATCCTTCTAAACTCCAGCGTATACAAGCCCAGCCGCTCCATTCAACATTTACTGAGGATACAAAGCTAGATATCAGTGCGGGATGCGATAAGGAGAATGTGCTCAAAAGGGATATAAATCTTTGTGTTATCCACTGTGCATTCAACAAAAGCATTTCACTGCACCTCGGTACACGTGACAATAAACTAAACAAAATATGTCCTAGTAATGTTCTGTGTGGCAGGTTGTTGACCCTCTGTGTTCCCCTCCTGCAGGGTTTTGGAGCCGTTGCTGTGGACAGAGAGACTGGGACGTGAGCGGCCATTGAGGGCGGCCAGGGTGCCGGTGAGTATCCCCCCGCCCCCCCCCCCCCTCCATCTGCTCGGCGTGTGAGCTGAGCTTCGAGTGGCTGAGCTTCGATCGAAGACCACATGACGGGGCACAACAAGGAGAAGCGTTATGAGTGCGACGTGTGTGGCAAGGCCTGGCGGTGCCCGAGCGAGCTGGAGACACATCGGCGGGTTCACATGGGAGAACGCCCCTTCGACTGCTTGGAGTGTGGCAAGAGCTTCACCCGCTACGACAACCTGCAGCTGCACAACCGTGTGCACTCCGGCGAGAGGCCCTTCACCTGCTCCGACTGGCAAAGGCTTCAAGACGTCGCCGGAGCTGAAGGTGCACAGGCGTGTGCACAACGGGGAGCGCCCCTACACCTGTGCCCAGTGCGGCAAGGGCTTCAACCAGTCCCACACCCTGTTGTTGCACCAGCGCTCCCACACCGGCGAGCGCCCCTACACCTGTGAGCAGTGTGGCAAGGGTTTCACCCGCTCCACCAGGCTGCTCTCCCATCAGCGCACCCACACCGGGGAGCGTCCCTACACCTGCCCCCAGTGCGGCAAGTGCTTCACCCGCTCCGGCAGCCTGCTGCAGCACCAGCGCACTCACACCGGCGAGCGCCCCTACTCCTGCGCCCAGTGCGGCAAATGCTTCACCCAGCCCAGCAGCCTGCTGGAGCACCAGCGAACCCACACTGGCGAGCGCCCCTACATCTGTGCGCAGTGCGGCAAGGACTTCACCCGCTCTGGCATCCTACTGGAGCACCAGCGCATCCACACCGGCGAGCGCCCCTACTCCTGCGCCCAGTGCGGCAAAGGCTTCACCCAGTCCGGCAGCCTGCTGGAGCACCAGCGCACCCACACCAGGGAGTGGCCCTGCACCTGCGTCCAGTGCGGCAAGGGCTTTACCCGCCCCTCCAAGCTGCTGTCCCACCAGCGGGTGCACGCCGGCGACTGTCCCTTCCCCAGCCCGGTGTGTGGAGAGCGCTTTGCCATGGCCTCCCACACCCTGTCTCACCAGCGCGTGCACACCAGTGGCCAGCCCTACGACTGCCCGTACTGCGGTGAGGAGTTTGACAGCTCGCGGGGGTTGCGGCAACACCGGCGGACCCACGCCGGCGAGCAGCTGCTCCCACTGTGACAACAGAGCCCGGGCGCTGTGGGAGCACCAGAGGCTGCACACTGGAGACAGACCCTTTATGTGCACTGAGTGTGGCAGCCTGTGGCAACACCGGCGTTCCCACAGCGGTGAGCGTCCCTTCCCCTGCCCGTCCTGTGGTAAGGGCTTTACCTGCCTTGACCACCTGTTGGAGCATCTGCGAGTCCACACCGGCCAGCGCCTCTTCACCTGCCCGCTCTGTGGCAAGGCCTTTGCCCGCTCCTCCAGCCTGCTGGCACACCGCCACGTGGATAGATAGGCGATGTTTAGGTAGACACAAAATGGTGGAAGGAATGGGTAACGTTTCGGGTTATTTCTTCAGTCACCCATTCCTTCTCTCCAGAGATGCTCTCTGTCCCGCTGAGTTGCCCCAGCATTTTGTGTCTTTGTAAACCAGCACCTGCAGTTCCTTGTTTTTAAACCATTCTGGTTAACCATCTCTGCACCTTCCCCAAAGCCTCCACATCAGTTCTGTAATGGAGTGACCAGAACTGTGCTATACTCAAAATGCTACCTGATCAATGTCCCTTAAAGCTGCACATGTACATTCCTTTCTCTCACCACTCCACCATCTCGGGTCCCACTCTTCTCACTCCCTCCATCGCTCCGTCTCTCACACATTCCCTCTCTCCCTCCCTGTCTCACACACTCTCTTCTTGCTCCCTGTCTCTCTCCCACACGCCCTCTCTTTGTCCCTCTCTCTCACACACAAACACTCCCTCTCTCTCACACACACAACACACCCCCCCCCCTCTCTCTCCCACACAAACACAGTCTCTGTCTCACACACACTCGGCCCTTCGAGCTAGCACCGCCATTCATTGTAATCATGGCTGATCATCCCATCAATAACCCGTGCCTGCCTTCCCACATATCCCTTGATTCCACTATCCCCTAGACGTCTATCTAACTCTATCTTAAATCCATTCAGTGATTTGGCCTCCACTGCCCTCTGTGGCAGGGAATTCCACAAATTCACAACTCTAGGTGAAAACGTTTTTTCTCACCTCAGTCTTAAATGGCCTCCCCTTTATTCAAGACTGTGGCCCCTGGTTCTGGTCTCTCCCAACATTGGGAACATTTTTCCTAGCTTGTCCAGTCATTTTATAATTTTATATGTTTCTATAAGATATGTCCTCATCCTTCTAAACTCCAGTGAATACAAGCCGAGTCTTTTCAATCTTTCCAGGATTCAAGATTCAAGAGAATTTATTGTCATGTGTCCCTGATAGGACAATTAAATTCTTGCTTTGCTTCAGCACAACAGAACATAGTAGGCATGACGACAGAACAGATCAGCGTGTCCATATAACATTGTATAAATATATACACACATTAATATATAAACTGATGAAGTGCAAATAACAGATAATGGGTTATTAATGTTTTGGCCGAGCCAAGTTTAATAACCTGATGGCTGTGGGGAAGTAGCTATTCCTGAACCTGGTTGTTGCAGTCTTCAGTCTCCTGTACCTTTCTACCTGATGGTGGCAGGGTGATGAGTGTGTGGCCAGGATGATGTGGATCCTTAATGATGCTGCCAGCCTTTTTGAGGCAGCGGTCGCGATAGATCCCCTCGATGGAAGGGAGGTCAGAGCCGATAATGGACTGGGCAGTGTTTACTACTTTTTGTAGTGTTTTCCTCTCCAGGGAACTCAAGTTGCCGAACCAAGCCACGATGCATGCTCTCTACCGTGCACTTGTTAAAGTTAGAGATAGTCCTCCTTGACAAACCGACTCTCGGTAATCTCAGGAAGTAGAGGCACTGATGTGCTTTCTTAATAATAGCATCTCGGACCATGAAAGATCTTCAGAGATGTGCACGCCCAGGAATTTGAAGCTCTTGACCCTTTCAACCATCGACCCGTTGATATAAATGGGACTGACGGTCCCACCGAATAGGTTTGACAGTCCCACCATTCCAGGGATCAATTCCGTTCTCTAATTTCAGGTAGTCCCTACTTTCTCTTCCCCGTCTCAGCTCTCCCTCAGCCCACTGGCTCCACCTCTTCCTTTCTTCTACCCCCACCCTCACAACAGTCTGAAGAAGGGTTTGGACCAGAAACGTTGCCTATTTCCTTCGCTCCATAAATGCTGCCTCACCCACTGAGTTTCTCCAGCATTTTTGTCTCCCTTCGATTTTCCAACATCTGCAGTTCCTTCTTAGGCATTTTAAAGTGTTTTTTTAAAGAAATTGTTGACGCATTTGTGCCTTACATAACAAATAAACCAAATTTATCCTGATCTTAAGAGTTTAATTTGGTCCGTAAATTAAAAATGGAGATTTGTTAAAAAAACAGAAAACAGTCTTTTTGAAAGAGAATTTTGCCAGCAGAATCAATTCTGGGAAAATCTTCGAAGCCTGGTTTATACTAATCACTGAAACAGTGTATTAACAATGTATTAACATAGAGATGTATTGTCTGGGCACAGCATTATATTAGACATCTGTCTGAACTACCTGTCCCAGCTAAGGACAAGGTAGCGGCTTTCATCCAAGTCTTACAAGCTTGTTTTAGTTCACAGTCGGATGCCCATTCTGCAACCAAGATGGAAGTTATTTGAAAACAAAATTGAGTTAGTTGTCCTTGCGGAATGGACAGCTGTACTAAGCTGTGCTAAGATTTGAGAATAAGGCTGACATTGCAAATATATGGGTCCAGCCTGCCTTGTTTCCCTTAGGCTACGGATCTTTCATTCAGATTTAGGTGTGTTTTACTGATAAAATGTATAATAACTCCAGCTTTCCTTTGTTCTTTGAGTGGAGCCCGAGAAGCACTGAGCAACGGAGTCACGGGTGACAGGGCATCCACCGCCTTCTGAGGCAGGGAATTCCAAAGACTCACAACTCTGTGTGTGAAAAAGTGTGTCCTCATCTCCATTCCAAATGGCTTACTCCTTATTCTAAAACTGTGGACCCTGGTTCTGGACTCCCCCAACATCGGGAACATGTTTCCTGCCTCTAGGATGTCCAAACCCTTAATAATCTTATGTGTTTCAATAAGATTCCTTCTCATCCTTCTAAACTCCAGAGTATACAAGCCCAGCCGATCCATTCTCACAGCATATTACAGTCCCACCATCCCGGGAATTAACCTACATTGCACTCCCTCAATAACAAGAATGTTCTTCCTCAAATTTGGAGACCAACATACTCCAGGTGTGGTCTTACAAGGGCTCTGTACAACTGCAGAAGAACCTCGTTGCTCTTATACTCAAGTCCTCTTGTTCTGAAGGCCAACATAAGGGCTTAATTAGGAAAGGGAAATAGATTATGAAAGAAAACTGGCAGAGAACATAAAAACTGACTGCAAAAGCTTTTATAGATATGTGAAGAGAAAAAAGATTAGTTAAAACAAATGTAGGTTCCTTGCAGTCAGAAACAGGTGAATTGATCATGGGGAACAAGGACATGGCAGACCAATTGAATAACTACTTTGGTTTTGCTTCACTAAGGAAGACATAAATAATCTGCAGGAAATAGCTGGGGACCGGGGTCAAATGAGTTGGAGGAACTGATTGAAATCCAGGTTAGTCGGGAAGTGGTGTTAGGTAAATTGAATGGATTAAAGGCCGATAAATCCCCAGGGCCAGATAGGCTGCATCCCAGAGTGCTTAAGGAAGTAGCCCCAGAAATTGTGGATGCATTAGTGATAATTGTTCAAAACTATTTAGATTTTAGAGTAGTTCCAGAGGATTGGAGGGTAGCTAATGTAACCCCACATTAGGGAGGGAGAGAAAAAACGGGGAATTACAGACCAGTTAGTCTAACATCAGTGGTGGGGAAAATGCTAGTCAGTTAGTAAAGATGGGATAGCAGCACATTTCAAAAGTGGTGAAATGATTGGACAAAGTCAGAATGGATTTATGAAAGGCAAATCATGTCTGATGAATCTTATATAATTTTTTGAGGGTGTAACTAGTAGAGTGGATAAGGGAGAACCAGTGGATGAGTTATATCTGGACTTTCAGAAGACTTTCGACAAGGTCCCACATAAGGAATTAGTATGCAAACTTAAAGCACACAGTATTTGGGGGTTCAGTATTGAACTAGATAGAAAACTGGCTGGCAAACAGGAAGCAAAGAGTAGGAGTAAACGGGTCATTTTCAGAATGGTAGGCAGTGACTAGTGAGGTACCGCAAGGCTCAGTGCTGGGACCCCAGCTATTTACAATATATATCAATGATTTGGGCGAGTGAATTGAATGCAAATCTCCAAGTTTGCGTAGGACATGAAGCTGGAGGGCACTGTTAGCTGTGAGGAGGATGCTATGAGGTTGCAAGTTGACTTGGATAGGCTGGGTGAGTGGGCAAATGCATGGCAGATGCAGTCTAATGTGGATAAATGTGAGGTTATCCACTTTGGTGGCAAGAACAGGAAAGGAGACTATTATCTGAATGGTGGCCGATTAGCAAAAGGGGAGATGCAATGAGACCTGGGTGTCATGGTACACCAGTCATTGAAAGTAGGCATGCAGGTGAAGCAGGCAGTGAAGAAAGCGAATGGTATGTTAACATTCATAGCAAAAGGATTTGAGTATAGGAACAGAGAGGTTCTACTGCAGTTGTACAGGGCCTTGGTGAGACCACACCTGGAGTATTGCGTACAGTTTTGGTCTCCTAATAGAAACGTAGAAAATAGGCCCTTCGAACCAGCACTGCCATACATTGTGATCATGGCTGATCTTCCCTTATCAATAACCCATGCCTGCCTTCTCCCCATATCCCTTGACTCCATTGGCCCCAAGAGCTCTATCTAACTCTCTCTTAAATCCATCCAGTGATGGCCTCCACTGCCTTCTGGCAGGTAATTCCATAAATTCACAACTCTCTGAGTGAAAACGTTTTTTCTCACCTCAGTCTTAAATGACCTCCGCTAAATGATAGAAACGTCATCTATCCATGTTCTCCAGAGATGCTGGCTGACCTGCTGAGTTACTCCAGTACTCTGTGAAACGTCACCTATCCACGTTCGCCAGAGATGCTGCCTGACCCGCTGAGTTACTGCAGCACTCTGTGAAACGTCACCTATCCATGTTCTCCAGAGATGCTCCCAAACATTTGTTGTTTCAGTTCAGGACCCTTCCGGTTTGAGTGGGCCATTGGAGTCGAGAAGCCAAGACAGTTGTTGCAGCAACAGTGGAAATAAAAAAGTTCAGAGAGGGGAGAAGGCTGTGTTGGGGCGGGGGGGGGGGGGGGGGGGGGGGAGGAGAGGTGTGGGGATGTTGGAGACTGGAGACAGGATTGTTACTGGATTGATAGGTTTCTCTCCCATAAAGAAAAGCTCAGAGGTGGCAGGAGCCCTACGTCCCTATGTTCCCAATGTATGGGGAGTCCAGAACCAGGGGTCACAGTTTAAGAATAAGACCCGTTATGTCACTCCACATTTTATCTTGGTCTATTAACAGATCCACATTTACCTTAGATTCAGATTCAGATTCAGATTCAATTTTAATTGTCATTGTCAGTGTACAGTACAGAGACAACGAAATGCATTTAACCCATGAGATCTCCTCTTGTAAGTCTGCATGGCGCTCTCCTTTTTCACCGGCATTCTCGAAACTCCTTGCTTGGGTTATTGATCCACGCCGTGAAGGTTAGAGTTTCGACCTCTAGCAGCTACCAGCTGTTTCAATGCCTGGCAGAATGGGTACGGTGCACCCACGTCAAGTTGACAGATGAAATGGAGCCAGTTTGCCAAGTTGACAGATGGAATGGAGCCTGGTCTCTCATGGTTACGGATGCAGTTCACTGTGAGGTCACCGGCCAGGCACATTATGAGGTCACCTCTGATTATGATGGTTTATAAACTTGCGATCTTACGAATGGAAGGCAGAGCCCAGAAGGGAATAAACCAGGCAAGTGCCGTGAGTAATTACTGAAGGTAGGCACTCAGTTGGCTTAAAAAAAAATTAAACCCCGCATGCGCAGATTGTTCCCTCTGTTAAAAATAAAATAAAATAAAAACAGTGACAATTCAATTTGCCCAAGGCTTCCTAGTCTCCTTTATTCTGAATTACTGAGGGGGTGGGGGCTGAAGGGTGATGGAAGATGGAGAGATGGAGCGATAGTGTGAAAAACGGGAGTACAAGGAATAGTTGAATCAGTTGTCATCTTATTGAATGACAACACTTGTTCAAGGGACCAATTGGGGGAACAGTTCCTTTCACAGCGTGTGGAGAGTCTGTGCCAGGGGTAAAGTTGTGGGGAGGGCATGAGTGTTGTGAAGGAGGGTGTCTGGAATAATGCCAGTAACTCACTCACCGCTACCGCAGCTCTCCGGGCGTGAAGCCACGCACTGTAGCTGGATGTAGAAGCAGCTCAGGGAGCTGTGAGCGGCCACCGATAGCTGACAGCAGAACTGGCTGCCACTTCAGCGTCTTCTGCCGGCCCGCTCATCTTTGGCAGTGCTCTCCGTCGGAACACCTGTCACCTGCCGTTCGCCGACTTCGCTCATGTCTGCGGCGTCCTGCAAATCCTTAAATTCCCACAGCCGAGTAACCTCAATCGTGCCGTCGGAATTTAAGGACATGAGTGAGGCCAGCGTGTGGCAGGAGAGTGGTTTTTAGACGGAGAGCTGCCAGAGGTGAGCGGAGACCGGCAGAAGCAGGTGGCGGCTGGTTCCGCTGTCCGGCCCGGTGGCCACTCAGCCAACCGAGCTACTTCTCAACCCCCCCCCCCCCCCCAACCTCAATGCGGTGACATTCCACGCCTCCGTGCAAGGAGCGTCGCAAGTGGCATTATCCCAATCCCCTCCTTCATAACATTCGTGCCCCACCCGCAACTTTACCCCGGGCCAGACTCCCCAAACGCTTGGAAAGGAGCTCACTCCCCCCCCCCCGGGAAATACGGTATTTAAAAACATCACCAAGAAATGTGCTTAGCACATCATTAACACACATGACAAACCATATTTGAAAACCCCGCCAAGAAACTTGCACTGCGCAGTAGACTGATGCACTTGCGCAGTGCTGCAAAGGCAAAATTTCAGCTGCCTTCAGCCCCAATTGAAACTGGGCTTCAGTCAGAGATGGCGGCAGGTGGGCTGCACAGACCTTCCTGTGTTACAAGTGCTTCGGATGAAAAGCACAGAGAATTATGCCTACCTAAGAGGTATCTCTTACATAGGCATAATTCTCCCATGCCTTTACTATTTATATTTAGTAATTACTATGTTATAATTTTAGTCAGGGTAGACACGTGCCTGGAATAAACCACTTCACCATATGACCGTCACAGTGGTTATAACCAACTGGACTCAAATGTTAGATACAAGGAACTCAGTTCAGTTGAGTTTATTGTCACGTGTACAGAGAAAAGTTTTTTGTCACGTGTTAAAAACCGTCAGCAGAAAGACAATACGCAATTACAATTGAGCTATTTACAATGTATAGATACATGGTAAGGGAATAACGTTTAGTGCAAGGTAAAGCCAGCAAAATCCGATCAAGGATAGTCCGAGGGTCACCAATGAGGTAGATAATAGTTTAGTACTCATGTCTGGTTGTGGTAGGATGATTCAGTTGCCTGATAACAGCTGGAAAGAAACTGTCCCTGAATCTGGAGGTGTGCATTTTCACACTTCTGTACCTTTACTAATTTGAGGAAGAACATTCTTGCTATTGTCGGGATGGACATATGATGAAAAAATGGGTTGACTGGGCTTGTATTTGCTGGAATTGAGAAGGATAAGAGGGGATCTTATAGAAACATATAAAATGATTTAAGGAGTGCAGGCTAGATGCAGGAACAATGTTCCCCATGTTGGGGAGTCCAGAACCAGGGGTCACAGTTTAAGAATAATGGGTTAGGCCATTTAGGACTCAGAAGAGGGAAAACTTTTTCACACAGAAATTCTATGGAATTCTCTGCCACAGAAGGCAGTGGAGGCCAATTCACTGGATGTTTTCAAGAGAGAGTTGGATGTGGCTCTTTGGGCCAACAGAGTCAAGGGATATGGGGAGATAGCAGGAACGGGATATGGATTTTGGATGAGCAGCCATGATCATATTGAAAGGAGGTGCTGGCTCGAAGGGTCGAATGGCCTACTCCTGGACCTTTTGCTATGTTTCTACATCATGGTGAGCCCAGCACTCGTTGATGTCTGGTCCTGAAGAAGGGTCCCGCTGAGTTACTCCAGCACTCTGTTCCTTCATGGTCTGGCTAGTGTCTTGCTTATATGAAAGAGCTACATTGCCAATGCACACAAGCTCCAACTTGTCTGTCAACATGAAACTGTTGACAGTTCAAGAAATGAAATATGTTGATGAAACCCGAGTGATGGACAAGATAATGCTTCACAGGAAAAAGTTAAATCTGCATTGAATTAAACCCCACTTGTAGAAATTAAACTAAAGGAAGATGTTTGCAAAAGTTATGAGCTTGATTCTATTACTCCAGAAGCGAAGGGCAGGTGGGGGAGAGTCTAAGGCAATTACACCCCTTCATTTGATCAACACAGGGGACAAGGGGTTGTATTAATCATACTTGGATGTGTCAAGAAATAAAAGGCAAACAATATTAAATCTCAAGTGTCTTCGTTTTGAGATACAGTGTGGCAACGGGCCCTTTGGCCCACCGAGTCAATAGACAATAGGTGCAGGAGTAGGCCATTCAGCCCTTCGAGCCAGCACCGCCATTCAATGTGATCATGGCTGATCATTCCCAATCAGTAACCCGTTCCCGCCTTCTCCCCATATCCCCTGACTCCGCTATCTTTAAGAGCCCTATCTAGATCTCTCTTGAAAGTATTCAGAAAACCAGCCACAACCACCCTTCGAGGCAGAGAATTCTACAGACTCACAACTCTCTGTGAGAAAAAGTGTTTCCTCGTCTCCGTTCTAAATGGCTTACCCCTTATTTTTAAACTGTGGCCCCTGGTTCTGGACTCCCCCAACATCAGGAACATGTTTCATGCCTCCAGCGTGTCCAAACCCATAAAAAATTTATACGTTTCAATAAGATCCCCTCTCATCCTAAACTCCAGAGTGTACAAGCCCAGCCGCTCCATTCTCTCAGCATATGACAGTCCCACCATCCCGGGAATTAACCTTGTAAACCTACGCTGCACTCCCTCAATAGCAAGAATGTCCTTCCTCAAATTATGGGACCAAAACTGCACACAATACTACAGGTGTGGCCTCACTGGGGCCCTGCACAACTGCAGAAGGGCCTCTTTGCTCCTATACTCGATGACTCTTGTTATAAAGGCACACATGCCATTCACTTTTTACACTGCATGCTTACTTTCATAGACCCCCAGATCCCTCCCCTTTTCCAAACTTGACGCCATTTAGATAGTAATCTGCCTTCCTGTTTTTAATACCATAGTGGATAACCTCACATTTATCCACATTAAACTTCATCAGCCATGCATCTGCCCACTCCCCCAACCTGTCCAAGTCATCCTGCATTCTCATAGCATCCTCCTCACAGTTCACACTGCCACCCAGCTTTGTGTCATCTGTAAATTTGCTAATGTTACTTTGAATCCCTTCATCTAAATCATTGATCTATATTGTAAATATCAGCGGGTCCCAGCACTGAGCCTTGCAGTACACCACTAGTCACTGCCTGCCATTCTGAAAGAGACCCGTTAATCCCTACTCTTTGTTTCTTCCAGTCTGCCAACCAATTTTCTATCCATGTCAGCACTCTGCCGCCAATACCACGTGCCCTAATTTTGTGCACTAATCTCCTATGTGGGATCCTGTTACTGCAATCCAAATGTACCACTATTTCATCTTTTATAATTGACTCCAGCATCTTCCCCACCACCGATGTCAGGCGAACTGGTCCACGCCAACCAGCATTCACCTGTACACCCGAACTATCCTACACACTGGGGACTTTTTACCAAAGCCAATTAACCTACAAACCTGAACATCTTTGGGGTGTGGGAGGAAACATGCAAACTCTGTACAGACAGCACCTGGGTCTGTGCGGCGCTGTGAGGCAGCAACTCTACCACTGCACCACCCTACCTTGTTGGGGACAAATATTTAAAAAGCAGAATATTTTTGACATTTACCAAATGAGAGCTGTCTGTCATTTACCAAATGAGAGCTTGATGTTGGGGAGGTCCAGGACAAGGGGTCACAGCTTAAGGATAAGGGGGAAATCCTTTAGGACCGAGATGAGAAGGAATTTTTTCACACAGAGAGTGGTGGGTCTCTGGAACTCTCTGCCACAGAGGGTAGTTGAGGCCAGTTCATTGGCTATATTTAAGAGGGAGTTAGATGTGGCCCTTGTGGCTAAGGGGATCAGATGGTATGGAGAGAAGGCAGGTACGGGATACTGAGTTGGATGATCAGCCATGATCATATTGAATGGTGGTGCAGGCTCGAAGAGCCAAATGGCCTACTCCTGCACCTAATTTTTATGTATCTATGTATATAGTCAAAACTTGTGTAGTTTGTTCCTGGCACGAAAATACTCATGCTTCATCAGTTTCACACTTAACTGTATAAACCTAAAGACTCCACTGTTGGAAAGCAATTCAATATTTGACAAATCTGAACACCTTAACAGACAGATATAAAGCGCACAGAGGGATTACTGGAGTGCATTTTCTCTTTGTAGTCCCTGTAGTCCCTGACAGGCCCGTACAAAGCTTTTCGACAGGATTCAAAAAATTTGATATGAATTAATGTGCACGCAGCGCACATCAGAAATGGGAAGCCCCTCGTGTGCGGGTTCCAGGGCCTGCTTAAGGGCCCTGAAAGCTCTGGGGTTTTAGATGCTCCCTGGTGCATTCTGAGACTTATTTTGGAGCATTTTTGCACCAAATTTATGACCAATATTTCAGAAATAAGTTTGGTTGAATCAAGATTAATGTGTGGATGGAATGGGATGATCGGGTCACTGATGTATACATTTTTTTTAAATCAAGAATTGTTGTCCTTGTTTTAATAATCAAGTTGTACTGTTGTAAAATGTTATATGGGAGAATGCAAAAACTGCAAATAAAATACATATACGTTTTTGCAGTAAAGAAAAGCTTTCTTTTGAAAATGTGTTGTGTGTTGATTTGATTGCCTATTGCCTGTAAGTGGGCAAAGTCATAGTGAATGTGCATTAAGGCAAGTGCAGACAGCCTGTCATTGCTCATGGAAGTCCTGGTGTAATGATGCAGGCAACAGACACTCGTGGCACGCCTGCATATATTGCCATTTAGCCATAAATCATGTTTTCCAGTTCCATTTTCCAAGAATGTAACTGCGCAAACCTAGTCACGACTTTGTCCAAGTTATGGGCAAAGTCATAGTGAATGTGGATGAAGGCGAATACAGACAGCCTGTCATTGCTCATGGAAGTCCTGGTCTCTGCTTCTTCGTGGATGTGAAAACGTGTTTGTCCTCGTTGGCTGGATCAAAGTAAGATGCCGAGCGAGATCACACCCACTGCTAGCATGCCGCCTGAGGGGAGCATCTCTCTGCCGCTCAGGCTCATGTCCAAGGGTCCCGGCTACCTCCGCAGTCAAATGGAGGGGGACAGGCGGGTCGGGGACAGGGGGACAGGCGGGTCGGCAGAGCGCCGTGGTGAGACTGGCTTACGACAAGGCCAACAGCGAGGCCAGCAGCAACACGAAGACATACGTGGCCTCCAGCAGCCCCCAGCACAGCGGGCAGCTGGGGCTCTCGCCGGACATTGTACGTCGCTCCAGCTTCAAGAGGCAGCTCAGGCCGGACTCGCTGGTCATGTACCGGCAGAAGTGCGAGTTCATGCGGGCAGCGGCGGCCACCAGCAGCGCCCGCAGTTTCATGGGCAGTGGCAGCCTGGTCCGGCAGCTGCTGCCCGGCTCTAGCGGCCGCGGCGACAAGCAGCAGGGGACGGCAACGGGAGCACCAACATCGGAAGGGGGAGAATTAGCAGAGTGTACAGAGGCTGCAGCACCCCAGGATGCACAAGTAACCACACCAGCAGCCCTCCAGGGTTCACAAGTAACCACGCCAACAGCCCTCCAGGGAGAAACAGCAGCCTCACCAGCAACACCCCAGGATGCACAAGTAACCACACCAGCAGCCCTCCAGGGTTCGCAAGTAACCACGCCAACAGCCCTCCAGGGAGAAACAGCAGCCTCACCAGCAACACCCCAGGGTGCACAAGTAACCACACCAGCAGCGCCCCAGGAAGCACCAGTCGCCACGCCAGCAGCATCCCAGGGTGCACAAGTAACCACGGCAGCAGCGCCATGAGAAGCAGCAACAGGTCGCCCAAGGAGCCACTCAAGCGGCAGGTTGGTGAAGGCGGATTACAGCGCTCATACTCTGACCTCATCTGCCGCTTCTCCCGAGCCGGCTCAGGCTCAGATAGTTTCTTCGAGCACTGCGGACGCGAAACCGAGGTGATCGAGAACTGGCCAGGGAGATTCTTGCCGCCCACACCGCCTTCGAAAGCCTTGCCCTCAAGTTTCGCAGAGTGAAAGGCCTGTCCCACTTGGGTGACATTTTCGGCAACACCTGAAAAGAGGTTGTCGCGTCGTAGTCGGGTCGTGACACACAGTAACTCCCTGTCGCCCCTGGAGTTTGGAATATTCAACTGAAATATCTCCTGACCAAATTCGTGATGTATATGACCAACTGTAGAAGTAAAACCTGGACTTCCGGTGGCGCCATGTTCTAGGGGAGAACAGCGCCAGATCAGCTCCGTAAAAATCGGTTAAAAAAACGGGGTTAAAGGAGGGTGCTAACGCTACTTACCACAGGAGATCGATTTAAAACGGCTCCGGTGCGATTGAAGGCTGCGTGACGTCATCAGGCGCGCGACTTCGGTAAGAAATTTAAAATGCAGCCCTCCTCCCCTCCCCTGAAGAAAACGGGCCTTAGAAGAGAGGCTGGCCCCACCAAAGCCTCGGGCTCGAGTCTGACTTCCTCCCAAGAAGAAATTTCACAGAGGAAAGTGGAAATGGAAGAATTTAAAAATTCTTTGATGGGGGAGATGAAGAAACTGGTGAAAGAAATAAAAGACCTGAAGAAGGAATATAAAGATGAATTTAAAGACATGAAGAAAGAATATAAGGATGAAATAAAAACTCTTAAAGCGGAGATTCTGGTGTCTCACGAGAGAACTAAAGTGGAATTAACAAAATAAGTTACCGAGATGGTAAAGAATATAATGAACGAATGGAAAAGAAAGGTGGATGCTGAATTTCAAAACCGAATCTCTGAGGTAAACGACAAGGTTGCTGGGCTGGAACAAATGCTGAATGATAAGATAGATCCTATTGTCATCACACTCGACCAACAAAATGATGCAATTAAAGATTTGGCTGATTTTGCTGTAAAAAGTGCCAAGGAAACTGAGAAGTTACTTGCCGAGAATAAACGCCTCTCAGAGCTACTTCACAAAATAAATGAGAAATGTATTGATTTGGAAGGTCGACAAAGACATAAGAATCTGCGAATAGTAGGATTGCCTGAGGGTCGGGAAGGAAATCAGAACCCGCGAAAATTTGCTGCAAAACTCCTAAAGGACATTCTGGATCTGGACCAAGAACCACTGGTGGGCCGTGCCCACAGGGCTTTAAGACGGGCCCCTGGGAGTGGTGCACCACCAAGACAAATGATTGTAAAGGTGGCTTACGATCACGAGTTTGAAGAAATTATGAAGATAATAATAAGAAAGAGGAATCTGAAATATGAAGGAGTTAAAATCAGTATCTTCAGAGATTACCCGGCTGAAGTGGCTAAGAGAAGATCTTTATTCTCAGAAACAAGAGGTATTCTTCGGAATATAAAGGATGTAAAGGATCTCAGATATGGTCTGATGTACCCAGCAACATTGAGAGTGAATTTTGAGAAAATTTCTAATCTGATGTTTAAACTCCTCCTTCACCCAGTCAATCACTCGGCTGGTTGTTTCATTAGGAAATGGACCCAGAAACTCCTTCAGGATCCAAGTTGCCCATGGGGAGGCGAGACCAGCGACAAAACGGAGAAATATTTCAAACCGCCCGTCTGTCGTGCTGTGGGCTTCAGACAGGAGTTTCACGATATTCCCGGGATCTACAGTCAGGAATTGTGCGAGTGCGGCTACAAACTCTTGGATGGTGAGGTGCGGGAAGGTGTACACCACGCTCCGGGTTGAATCCTCTCTCTCCAAAAGTTCCATCAGGAACCCGGACAGGAACTGGGAAGGCTGCATATTGTATTTGATCAAATCTCCATCTGTGAACACAATGTTCTTCTCAGCCACTCCAGTGAAGGCCATCTGACCAACCCTCAGTAACACCTCACGGAGGTTCTCAATCTCACGGCCGTGGTTTTTCAGGATGTTGTAAATAAAGTAGCAATATAGTTGGGTGATGGTCTTGGGAACTCGCTGCGGGTCCCGGTGTGTTTGTGTGAAGTAGGGGCCCAGTGTCAGGCCGAGGATCCAGCAGCAGGAGGGGTTGTAGCTCACGGTGTACAGGATCTCGTTCTCCTTCACGTGTTTGAAAACAGCTGCTGCCACCGTCTGATCTTCAAAATACCTGGTGAAATATTCCTTCTATTCCTCACCAACAAATCCCAGGATTTCAGCCCAGACACTGATCCCTGCCTTTTCCAGTAATCGAACGCAATCGGGCGGGTGTTCACTAGCACTGAACACCCTGGGAGCAGCTTCTGCTGGATTAAACTGTACACAATGTCAGACACTTCACACCAGCACTCGGGATCTGGTCACTGGTGCTTAGGTTCTGTGTCTCTTCGACCGTCAGCAAAATAAATTCCACCCTTGAATTCATCCAGACCGTTGAATATAAACAGCACTCCCTCTGGGTTCTTCCAGACCTCTGCTAGGATATTCTTAAAGTAAGGATACTGATCCAGAATCAGTTCCCTCAGGGGTAACTCTGTCATTAATCGTGTTCAAATCCCGGAATTTGAAACTGAAGACAAACTGGAATTGCTGGAATAGTTTCCCCGTGGCCCAGTCATTAACAATCTTTTGCATCATTGTTGTTTTTCCGATCCCCGGAACTCCGGCCACGGCAGACGAACTCCCAGATTTGGATTTGCTCGCCAAAATGTTCTGGAATAATTGATCAGTTCGGATTTTTTCAAACTCTCCCCCGAGATGTTCCTCCCTCCACTCTTCATGGTCCCGGCCTTTTGCCAGCAGCTCACGTGCCACCAGTGTCCGATCTCGAACAGTGGAGATGATTGTGAGCTCAGCGTATCGATCAAGCAGCTGGAAAACCTTAACTTTCTCCTTCATCAGGATGGTGTTCACACTCAGTGTTTCAGTCTGTGCTTGCAGAGTCTCCTTGTGTTTCTGTTGAACGTCTGTTATCAGGTGAGATAAACAAGAGGTCCTGAAATTAGATTCATCACCAAAGAAAAACACATTCACAGTATCTCAATATAATCATGGTCTGATACAGTGTGGGAACTGGCCCTTCGGCCCAACTTGCCCACATCGGCCAACAATGTCCCAGCTACCCTAGTCCCACTAGCCTGCGTTTGGTTCATATCCCTTCAAACCTGTCCAATCCATGCACCTACCTTAACTGTTTCTTAAACGATGGGTTAGTTCCAGCCTCAACTACCTCCTCTCGCAGCCTACTTCATACACCCACCACCCGTTGTGTGAAAAAGTTACTCCTCGGATTCCTATTAAATCTTTTCCCTTTCACATTGAACCTATGTCCTCTGGTCCTCGATTCCACTACTCTGGGCAAGAGACTCTGCGTGTCTAACTGATCTATTCCTCCATTCATAGAAACATAGAAAATAGGTGCTGGAGTAGGCCATTCGGCCTTTCGAGCCTGCACCGCCATTCAATATGATCATGGCTGATCATCCAACTCAGTAGCTGCCTTCTCTCCATACCCCCTGATCCCTTTGGGCCACATCTAACTCCCTTTTAAATATAGCCAATGAACTGGCCTCTACTACCTTCTGTGGCAGAGAATTCCACAGATTCACCACTCTGGACTTCCCCAACATCGGGAACAATCTTCCTGCATCTAGCCTGTCCAACCACTTAAGAATGTTGTAAGTTTCCATAAGATCCCCCCTCAATCTTCTAAATTCTACCGAGTACAAGCCAAGTCTATCCAGTCTTTCTTCATATGAAAGTCCTGCCATCCCAGGAATCATCTGGTGAACCTTCTCAGTATTCCCTCTCTGGCAAGAATGTCTTTCCTCAGATTAGGAGACCAAAACTGTACACAATACTCCAGGTGTGGTCTCACCAAGGCCCTGTACAACTGCAGTAGAATCTCCCAGTTCATATACTCAAATCCTTTTGCTATGAATGCTAACATGCCATTCGCTTTCTTCACTGCCTGCTGCACCTGCATGCCTACTTTCAATGACAGGTGTACCATGACACCCAGGTTGGACAGAAACTACCCGTTTGCATCTCCTTGCATCTCCCCTTTTCCTAATCGACCACCATTCAGATAATAGTCCACTTTCCTGTTCTTGCCACCAAAGTGGATAACCTCACATTTATCCACATGATACTGCAGCTGCCATGCAATTGCCCACTCACCCAACCTATCCAAGTCACCTTGCAGCCTCCTAGCATCCCCTCACAGCTAACACTGCCCCCCAGCTTCGTGTCATCCGCAAACTTGGAGATGTTGCATTCAATTCCCTTGTCCAAATCATTAATATATATTGTAAATAGCTGGGGTCCCAGCACTGAGCCTTGCGGTAACCCACTAGTGACTAGTTCTGAAAAGGACCCGTTTACTCCTACTCTTTGCTTCCTGTCTGCCAGCCAGTTCTCTATCCACATCAATACTGAACCCCCAATACCATGTGCTTTACATTACATACTAATCTCTTATGTGGGACCTTGGCGAAAGCCTTCTGAAAGTCCAGATATAACACATCCACATGGTTCTCCCTTATCCACTCTACCAGTTACATCCTCACTTTCCCTTTAACTCCATCGTTATACTTCCAATTTGTCACCCCATTTAATTGCAGCCCAATAAACCTTTCACACTATGATTTACCCAGCCTATATTGGGAAAGTTAAAAGCTCCTACTACATCAACCTTATTTCACCTGCAGCTGTCTGCAATCTCCCGATACTTTGTCTTCTAATTCCCATTGACTATTTGCGGATCTGTAGTACACCCCCAACAAGGTGATCATCCTTTTCTTCTTCCTCAGTTCTACCCATATAGCCTCACTGGACGAAACCCCCCTCCAATTTTTCCCTCACCCCTATCTCTACTGAGACACCTGTATCCCCGGAACATTGGCGAGGTTTCAGTCATGGCTACAACATCCCAGTGGCGTGTACCTATCCACGCCCCAAGCTTTGTCAGGCCCCTTGCATTAAAATAGGCACAGTTAAAACCAACCCTCCTTCCTCGCTCTCCGCCTTTCACCGGCCTATTCTGTCCACTAAGCTCTCCCATACCACCCCCCATACCAAATTCTAGCCTCTCACCTGCCTCTGTCCCGTACAAGATCCCATCCCCTGCCAATCTACTTTAAACCCTCTCGAGTAGCATTAGCAAATCTGCCCGCTAGGATGTTGGTCCCCCTCCAGTTAAGGTTCAACCCATCCCTTTTGTACAGGTCACCCCTGCAATGTGATGTGGTAATTCAAGGTAAACTGCTCGGTTGGATTCAGAACTGATAGTGTGTAGATAACTGTGCAGGAAGAGGGTTATTCTGGCTCGACGTCTGTGACTGATGCAGTCCGTAGTGGTCTGTGCTCCGAACTGTACAGTTTATGATATATGAAAATGACTTGGACGTAATTATAGATGGGTCGGTTGGTAAATTTGCAGACGCAACGGAAATTGGTGGAATTGTGGAGAGTTGAGGTTTTTAGTGGGATTTAGATTAGCTACTAAAATAGTGAGAGAAACAGCAGATGGAATTAAATACAAAGGGCAAGTGTTATTTATTACACTTTGAGATATTGAAAGGGAAACAGAAATGGCAATGCCCTCAACAGCATTGATGTGCAGAGGGATGTTCGGGGAGCAAAGCCATAACCACTGATAGTGCCGACAGTAGATAGAGTGGTAAAGAAAGAATATGGTATGCATTCCCCTCAGGGGCATTCAGTGTGAGAATTACAAATTCATATTCAAATTCTTGTTGCGTGCTATCCAGTCAGCAGAAAGACTGTACATGATTACAATCGAGCCGTCCACAGTGTACAGATACAGGATAAAGGGAATAATGTTCAATGCAAGATAAAGCCCGATTAAAGATAGTCCGTGTGTCTCCAATGATCGTCCAGTAAACTACTGTAAACTAGAGTTTCCTGCTGAACTACAGTTCTTCTTCCCATGATAATTTTGTAAAATCGTCATTACATTTGTCTCACAAAGTGTCTCTCTCCCCCTTCTCCCTCCCTCTCTCTCTCCCTCTCAAAAAAGTATTGGTGTCGGGTCTTAGTAAAGGGGGAAGAAAAACTGTCGAGTTGGTAGATTCCTTTTGCGGGATGTTTATAATAGAGTAACTGGCTTTTCTTTTTTCCTTCTTCCTCTCTTCCCTTCTATTTCTTTCTTTTTTCCTTTTTCTAAAGCCTTAAAAAATTAAGGGGTATAATGATTGTAATAATATACATGGAATGTACACTGATGTACCTCATGGTACCTCTAATAAATAAAGATATTAAAACAAAACAAATAGGAATTGTTTGGGGAGGAAATCTTTTCCGGAAATGACTTGGAGAAATTTTGTAAACACTCACACAAACTTAAAGGGGAAATTGAGAGTCTCCCTCTCTCTCTCTCTCTGCTCCTTCAAACTTTACAAAACTTTCACTAAACTTTCCAAAAGCTTCTCAAAACTTCTTCAAACTGAATTTTTTGAAGAGGTTACTAGGGAAATTGCTGAGGGTAAAACAGTGGGTGTTGTCTATATGGATTTCAGTAAGGCCTTTGACAAGGTTCCCCATGGAAGGTTGGTTAAGAAGGTTCAATCTTTGGGTGTTAATGGCGGAGTAGCAAGATGGATTCAACAGTGGCTGAATGGGAGATGCCAGAAAGTAATGGTGGATGGCTGTTTGACAGGGTGGAAGCCTGGGAAACCAGTGGGATGCCTCAGGGATCTGTGTTGGGTCCACTGTTGTTTGTCATGTACATCAATGATCTAGATGATGGAGTGGAAAATTGGATAAGTAAGTATGCAGATGATACTAAGATAGGGGGTGCTGTGGATAATGAAGTAGATTTTCAAAGTCTACAGAGAGATTTGGGCCATTTGGAAGAGTGGGCTGAAAGATGGCAGATGGAGTTTGATGCTAATAAGTGTGAGGTGATACATCTTGGCAGGACAAATCAAAATACGACGTACATGGTAAATGGTAGGGAATTGAGGAATGCTGTGGAACAGAGGGATCTAGGAATAACTGTGCATAGTTCCCTGAAGGTGGAATTGCATGTAGATAGGGTGGTAAAGAAAGCTTTTGGTGTGCTGGCCTTTATAAATCAGAGCATTGAATATAGGAATAGGGAAGTAATGTTAAAATTGTACAAGGCACTGGTAAGACCAATTCTGGAGTATGGTGTACAATTTTGGTCGCCTAATTATAGGAAGGATGTCAACAAAATAGAGAGAGTACAGAGGAGATTTACTAGAATGTTGCCTGGGTTCCAGCAACTAAGTTAGAGAAAAAGGTTGAACAAGTTTGGTCTTTATTCTTTGGAGCGCGGAAGGTTAAGGGGGGACTTGATTGAGGTCTTTAAAATGATGAAAGGGATAGACTGAGTTGACGTGGATAAGCTTTTCCCATTGAGGGTAGGGAAGATTCAAGCAAGAGGGCATGACATGAGAATTATGGGACAGAAGTTTAGGGGTAACATGAGGGGGAACTTCTTTACTGAGAGAGTGGTGGCTGTGTGGAATGGTCTTCCTGCACAAGTGGTGGAGGCAGGATCGATTTTAACATTTAAAAGTAAAGTGGATAGGTATATGGATGGGAAGGGAATGGAGGAGTATGGTCTGAGGGCAGGTAGATGGGACTAGGGGAAAATGAATGGTCGGCCCGGACTGGAAGGGCCGAGAAGGCCTGTTTCCGTGCTGTAATTGTTATATGGTTATCACACCCATGTTCCTCCTCCCCCTCCTCCTCTCTCTCTCTCCCTCCCCCTCCCTCCCCTCCCCTCCCCCTCTCTCTCTCCCTCCCTCTCCACTCTCTTCCCCCTCCCCTCTTTCTCCCCCCCTCTCTGCCCCCTTCTCTCCCCCTCCCCTCCCTCTCTCTCCACTCCACCAGGCTCTCTCTCCCCCATTCCCCCCCCCTCTCTCTCTCTCTTCCCCCCCTCTCTCTCCCTTCCCCCCCTCTCTCTATCCCTCTCTTACCTGAAGTGAATAGTACCCAATAGTATTTCTCGTCTAATTAACATGTCTTAGTATTTCTCGCCTAAGAACATTACTGTCCTTTATATTCCTGGCCAGCTTCCCCTCGTACTTCATCTTTTCAGCACGTATTGCCTGTTTTGCTTCCTTCTGTTGTCCTATGAACGTTTCCCAATCTTCTGGCTTCCAGCTACTCTTTGCTGTGTTATACATCTTTTAGTTTTATTTGGAGTATGGGGTACAATTTTGGTCGCCCAATTATAGGAAGGATGTCAACAAAATAGAGAGGGTACAGAGGAGATTTACTAGAATGTTGCCTGGGTTTCAACAGCTAAGTTACAGAGATAGGTTGAATAAGTTAGGTCTTTATTCTCTGGAGCGCAGAAGGTTAAGGGGGGACTTGATAGAGGTCTTTAAAATGATGAGAGGGATAGACAGAGTTGATGTGGACAAGCTTTTCCCTTTGAGAATAGGGAAAATTCAAACAAGAGAACATGACTTTAGAATTAAGGGACAGAAGTTTAGGGGTAACATGAGGGGGAACTTCTTTACTCAGAGAGTGGTAGCGGTGTGGAATGAGCTTCCAGTGGAAGTGTGGCGGCAAGTTTGTTGGTATCATTTAAAAATAAATTGGATAGGCATATGGATGAGAAGGGTATGGAGGGTTATGGTGTGAGTGCAGGCTGGCGGGACTAAGGGGAAAAAAGTTGTTCGCCACGGACTTGAAGGGCCGAGATGGCCTGTTTCCGTATTGTAATTGTTATATGGTTACATGGCTCCATTGCAAGCTGCTCTAAGAATCCATCTCGGAGGCATTCTACAAACTCTCTTTCTTGGGGTCCTGAACCAACCTGATTTTCCCAGTCTACCAGCATATTGAAATCCCCCATCACCACAGTGGCATTACCTTTGTTGCATGCCAGTTTTAACTCCTGCTGCAACTTACACCCTACATCTGGACTACTATTTGGGGGTCTGCAAATAACACCAATTAGTGTCTTCTTGCCTTTACAATCCGTCAACTCAATCCACAGTGACTCTACCTCGTCAGTCTTGCCGTCATAGACATTCTATGACATTCTTGCCATAGAGGGGGTTCAGAGAAGGTTCACCAGAACTGATTCCTGGAATGTTGGGACTTTCATATGAAGAAAGACTGGATAGACTTGGTTTGTACTCACTGGAGCTTAGAAGATAGAGGGGGGATCTTATAGAAACATACAAAATTCTTAAGGGGTTGGACAAGCTAGATGCAGGAAGATTGTTCCCGATGTTGGGGGAGTCCAGAACAATGGGTCACAATCTAACGATAAGGGGGAATTATTTTAGGACCGAGAGTGGTGAGTTTCTGGAATTCTCTGCCACAGAAGGTCGTTGAGGCCAGTTCATTGGCTGTATTCAAGAGGGAGTTTGATGTGGCTCTTGTGGCTAAAGGGATCAGGGGGTATGGAGAGAAGGCAGGTACGGGATACTGAGTTGGATGATCAGCCATGATCATATTGAATGGCGGTGCAGGCTCAAAGGGCCGAATGGCTTACTCCTGCACCTATGTTTCTATGTCCCTATGTCTTTCCTCACGAGGGACTAAATTCTATCCCTCACCAGCAGAGCTAACCCCCTTCCTCTGCCCACCTGCCTGTCCTGTCTATAGGATGTATAACTCTAAATATTAAGTTCCCAGGCCCGATCCTTACGCCTCACCTTTTACATCGAAACCTATTACACTTGGCCATACTCTCCTATCCCTTTGTGAGCTCCCTTTCCCGTTAATTCTAAAGTCATTAACCATCCCTTTACTCTCTTTCCTTTAACTCCATCCTCAACTATCCCATTTGACACCCCACCCCCCTTATTCAGTTTAAAACCACCCGTGTAGCAGTGGAAAACCTGTCTGCCAGAATGCTGGTCCCCCATCTGTTAAGATGCAATCCATCCCTTTTGTACAGTTCCCCCTTCCTCCAAAACAGATCCCAGTGATCTAAGAATCTAAATCCCTGCCCCCTGCACCAGTTACTCAGCCACACATTCAGGTCCCGTATCTCCCTGTTCCTGCTCTCGCCAGCACGAGGAACTGGAAGCAAACCGGAGATAGCAACACTGGAGGTGCTACTTTTCAGCATGTTTCCGAGCTCTCTAAAGTCACGCTGCAGAATATTCACCCTCTTCTTTCCGACATCATTTGTGCCGACATGCTACCACTTCCGGTTGTTCACCTTCGCCCTTGAGGATTTGCTGCACTCTGTCCGTGTCATCCTGGATCCTGGCACAAGGAAGGCAGCACACCATCCCCGAATCCCGTCTGCTGCCGCAGAAACCCCTGTCCGTACCTCTCACAATGGTACACAATCAAGTATGCAGATGATACAACGGCGATTGGCCTCATCAGCGACAATGATGAGTCGGCCTATAGGGAGGAGGTCCAGCTCCTAGCAGCATGGTGCGCTGACAACAACCTGGCCCTTAACTCCAAGAAGACCAAGAAGATCATTGTGGACTACAGAAGGTCTAGGGATGGCACGCACACCCCCATCCATATTAACGGGACGGAGATGGACCATGTTTCCAGCTTCAGGTTTCTGGGGCTCTCTGATGACCTCTCTTGGACCCTCAATACCTCAACACTGATCAAGAATGCTCACCAGCGTCTCTTCTTCCTAAAGAGACTAAAGAAGGTCCATCTGTCTCCTCAGATTCTGGTGAACTTCTACCGCCGCGCCATCGAGAGCATCTTTACAAATTGTATCACAGTATGTTATGCCAACCGACCGGAAAGCACTGCAGAGGGTGGTGAAAACTGCCCAACGCATCACCTGTTCCTCACTCCCCTGTCTGTCTGTCCAGAGTAAGCAATGTCTGCGAAGGGCGCGCAGCATCGTCAAGGACTGATCTCACTCCAACCACAGAATGTTGGTGATTCCATCCCCCCCCCCCCACCTCGAACATTCCTTCCCCCAGTGACTGAACTCTGTCCCCGGAAATTGCACTACTGCTACTGTATATACATATATATATTAACTGTTCCATTATTCTGTGTTCGCACTTCTGGGTGAGATGCTAACTGCATTTTGTTGTCTCTGTACGTGTACACTTAACAATGACAATAAAGTTTGAATCTGAATCTGTAAACACAATCGCTCACAGTCTGGGACTTACTCCAGTCTTTGTATTTTACAGTCCGGGTTCCTCAGAGCCGCAGACATCAGTTTCACTCCGGAATCTCCCAGCGCGTTGTTTCCAATCTTCAGCTCCCTCAGTGAGGGGTTTGTAATGAGAGCGGAGGCGAGATCCTCGGCTCCAGAATCTGTGAGACTGACAGTCTGTAGCCTGGAGATGAGAGAGAGTGAGGGTGAGGGACACAGAGAGACTGTGCAAATCCCCAGCGTTTATCAGTGACACAATTACTGATCATATGCATGTTCGGTGTCAGACACCCAGTGACTGTAAACACAATCTCTCACAGTCTGGGACTTACCCCAGTCTCTGTATTTTACAGTGCGGATTCCTCAGAGCCGCAGACACCAGTTTCACTCCGGAATCTCCCAGGTCGTTGACTCCCAGTCTAAACACAAACAGACAGAGTAAGAAACAAACTGATACAAACCCCGGGGCTGAGATAACGTCTCCCACAGATAGTTCTAGAAGCAACTCAGCAAATTATTGAATAAATCTCTGTGGTTGTGGTGTTTGGTGACTTTCCCCATTTCTTCTCATTCCCTGACGATTGGGAAATGTTTCCCGGGGGAGGGGGGGACGGAGTCGTCCACCGGTGACCCGGGGGAGGGGAGAACGGAGTCGTCCACCGGTGACCCGGGGGAGGGAGGGACGGAGTAGTCCACTGGCAACCCGGGGGAGAGGGGACGGAGTCGTCCGTGACCCGTGGGAGGTTAAATAGGAGGGTCGTCGTGCACAGTGACGGCCGGCCCCATACAAAGAGAAACATTGAAATAGGTGTAGGAGGAGACCACTTGGCCTTACGAGCCAGCACCGCCATTCTTTGTGATCATCCACAATCAGTAACCCGTGCCTGCCATATCCCTGATTCCACTAGCCCCTAGAGCTCTAGCTAAGTCTCTCTTGACAGCATCCAGACTGGCCTCCGCTGTCTTCTATGGCAGAGAATGCACAAATTCACAACTTTCCAAGTGAAAACGTTTTTTTCCCTCAGTTTTAAATGACCTCCCCGTTATTTTTAGACTGCGGCCACTGGTTCTGGACTCCCCCAGCATTGGGAACATTTTCCCTGCATCTAGCTTGTCCAGTCCTTTTATAATTTTTTACGTAAGTGCATTAGAAGGGGTGCTGGCCGGAAGAACAAAATATTGAAACATGTTCACAGTTCAGTGTTAACGTCAAACGGACAGTTACCCCAAGTGCTGACACTTGTGCAGAGCCGGTCCAAGCCGCTGGAGACCTAAACAATGAATGCGGCAGTTCCACAGATCAAGGTGTTTGATTATATCACAGGGCCTGATGGCATGAGACAGGATCGCACAGTCAATCGGGGTCAGTCCGAGTCCATGGAATGAAAGTGTTTCCACAGATCCCAGTGTCTGGATTCTGAGACTCAATCAGGTGGTGCATCGTATTCAGGAGCCTCCTTTTACCTTCTATTTCCAATCTGATGTTTAAACTAATGTCTGATGTTTAATCTGATGTTGATCTGGGTCGCATTTCTAAACACCCCCTTCACCCAGTCAATCACTCGGCTGGTTGTTTCATTAGGAAATGGACCCAGAAACTCCTCCAGGATCCAAGTTGCCCATGGGGAGGAGAGACCAGGGACAAAACGGAGAAATACTTCAAACCACCCATGTCGTGCTGTGGGCTTCAGACAGGAGTTTCACAATATTCCTGGGATCTACAGTCAGGAATTGTGCGAGTGCATCTACAAACTCTTGGATGGTGAGGTGCGGGGAAGTGTACACCACGTTCCGGGTTGAATCCTCTCTCTCCAAAAGTTCCATCAGGAAACCGGACAGGAATTGGGAAGGCTGCATATTGTATTTGATCAAATCTCCATCTGTGAACAATGTTCTTCTCAGCCACTCCAGTGAAGGCCATCTGACCAACCCTCAGTAACACCTCACGGAGATTCTCAATCTCACGGCCGTGGTTTTTCAGGATGTTGTGAATAAAGCAGCAATATAGTTGGGTGATGGTGGGGGGTGTGGGTGAGGGGGGGGTGTGGGTG
>CAUPSL010001370.1:0-88515 GCA_963514005.1 Raja brachyura
ACACGGCACGGAAACAGGCAGTTCGGCCCATCGTGTCCGTGCCGATTACCCTACACAATAATTCTACCCCACACACTAGCGAAAATTTGCAATTTTACAGAAACCGATTAACCCACAAACCGGCACGGAGGAAACCGGAGCACCAGGAGAAAACCAACTCGGTCACAGGGAGAACGTGTAAACTCCGTACCGACAGCACCTGGGTCTTTGGCGCAGTGAAGCAGTATCATTACCCGCAGCGCCACTGGGCCGCCCCATGTTTACGTTTGCGATACAGCATGGAAACATACCCTTCGGCCCACAGAGTCCATGTTGACCATTAATCACCCGTTCACACAATCGTTCTCTATTATCCCACATTCCCATCCACTCCTAACACAGTCAGGGGAAATTTACAGAGGGCCGATTAGCCTACATGTCTTTTCTCGTCCGCCCGGTTCCTGTTATTTTGGGCTCGTTTGACGTGTTGCAAGCCTCTTGCTGATGTTAAATCAGTGGAGCCAGATGGTCTTCACCCTAAATACTCGCAACAAAACAACATTAATCACACAGATTCAATTCCCTGCGCACTGCAGCGTGAGTAGTAGACACCCGCGGTTCTGTACGGTTCGCAACTTCCTGAAGGTGAAATGTTTTTGAAGAAATAAAGAGTTAATACAGTAAAGCCTAATAGATTTCACAAAGTAAAACTCGGAGTCGTTCTTCTTACGAATGAAAACTTACTATAAAGACCGTGAGGTCTTGTAAAACAAAGAATGGCTCGGTGCTAATTCTGAATGACTTTGCAAATTATATGGAACACAATATGGACCACAGGTTGTCTTTGTAATAAAGATGTTAAGATGGAAACCTGCGTAATAATATGTGCTTCTTTCAAGACCATAAAGAAGCAAAGTTTGAAAAAATAGCTGACGCTGTAGTGATAAGCAATAACGTTATTGGATGAGCTTGATTTGGACCCAGCTTTTCCTATATTCTGCAAGGCTATAAAATCCTTCAATCATGCCATATTCAGACATGGCAGGTGTGTTTTACTGATAAGAACCATGTATAACTACACTGATTCCTCTTTGACCTGTGAGTGGAGTCCAAGAAGCACTGAGCAACGTTTGTGTTCTTTTGTAGATCTCGCCTCTCCCGTGTCCCCCATCCTCACCCCCCATACCACCACTCACGCCCCTCCATCACCTCCCTCTCTCCTTCATGCTAACCCACTCCCCCTTCCTGCTTCCTGAACCTCGCTCCATCCCACACCGCACTGCCCACCGTACACCCCACCCCCCCTGGCTCGCCCCTCACCCCCTCACACACTCTCCCCTCCCTCAACCTCCTCTCCTCTTCACCTCCCCCAACCTTGTCCCTCCCCCCTCCGTCTCCCCCTCAACCTCCTCATTCTCTCACTCACCCCCTCCTCATCCCGCCTCATCCCCCTTCACCCTTAATCCCCCCCTCCCCCTCCCTCTCCCTGACCCACTGCAGTGTGCGCAGTTGACACCTGCGCTACGCCAGAGAAAGGAATGATTCCGTTATCACCTTCAGCTCCGTGAAGGTGAAAGGACTTTGAACAGGGAAGTAGTCGGAGTTAAAATGGCTTCAAAACACCAGCTCCAGAGATTAACCGAAGACGCGATTTGTCCAATTTGCATGGATTTCTTCACCAATCCGGTAATACTGGAGTGCGGGCACAACTTCTGCCGCTGCTGTATCACACAGAGTTGGGACAAAGAGGGGAGACACTGCTGCCCGATGTGTAGAGAGGAGTTTGCATACCGCACCCTCAAAGTAAATCGGGCCTTGGCGAGTTTGACTGAGACAGCTCGAGCACTGAGCCTGAACACGGAAGGGAAGGAAAGTAAACTTCACTGCGAGAACCATCAGGAAGAACTGAAGCTGTTTTGTGAAACCGACAAACAACTGGCCTGTGTGATTTGCGTAACAGCTCGGGAACACAGAGAGCATCGCTTCATACCGATTAAAGAAGTTGTTGAGAGCTACAAGGTAACAACAAACTGAATTTCATTAGCTGATGATTTTTCCTTTCAGCCTTTTGCGGACCGCGCTCACTCGGCGACGGATCAGTTCACCCAGCCTCCCACCCAAACCAGCCCTTTGCCCAAGTACTTGCCCCAACCACCGCTGGAGATAAAACACCTGTCCCCATACCTTCTCCCTCACATCCATGAAGGGACTCCAGCAACTCTTCCAGGTGAGACAGCCTGCGGCAGTTTGAATCATTTTTGTAAACTTTCATGTGCAGTTCCGTGTCTACGGTTCTTTGGTTCCATCAGGTCTAGTTCTTATACTCACTGAATCTGAATCTCAATCTCAATCCCAGGAGCAGATTAAATACTCCTTAGAGACTCTCACAAAAACTAAATCAGCGATGGAGGAAATGGAGCATCAGCAGAAACAGGCGATTTCTGGAGTTCGGGTAAGGTTTCCAGTTTTCCTTCTCTGATCTTGTGCTATTGTCTTAGATTTCAGGCTCGATATTATTGATCTTCATCTTGCATTTGACAGGAACAGTCACATAAGCAGTTGACCTACATCACATCGGTATTTGCTGAACTGCGCCAGATTCTCAATGAGAAAGAGCGGCTCTTTCAAAAGGAACTCCGGGAAGAAGAGGAGAGCGTTCTAAATCCAATGGAGAATAATCTACGAGCGATGCAAGAGGAGTTAAACTCTATTCAAATGAAACTCGTGAAGCTACAGGAGCGGATGAATCAAACGGACATTTTGAAATGTCTGAAGGTAAGGAGTCACATATTCACTTTGATTCAGTGTTAGAGCACCATCACAGTATAGTGGATCACAGTCTGAAATAAATGCGGAATCCCCAATAATTCTGGGCTGATTGCAACAAATCAGTTGGTAGGGAAGAAGAACACCTCATATTTTGAGTAAACCGCAACCTACCAACATGTACATTGTATTCCACAGTTACGGGTCAACCTTATCCCCTTCAGATCTCCCTGTTCCCTCAACTGTCCCCCACAGGTATTTATTTTCATCCCAGAACCCGTCACCATGTTGCCTCCCCTTCTCCAACCGCTGATCCCCCAAACATTCCTACTTGCCACCCAACACATTCTCTCCTGTTGCCTTCCACCCCATCCCTTCAATTACATTCCCCATTTAACTTCCTGATCAGAGTCCAAATCAGTAGCAAGTTTTCACCTATTCGCCATCTGCCAGAGGTATATCAATCCGTCTGGCATATGTCCCTCCTCATCACATTCCACCTGTCTCTTGCCATTTCTTGCCCCAGTTCCTTCCCATCCCCTCTTTTTACCAGCTCTATCCCATCTATCCTATAAGTCTGAATGAGGCTCATGAGCAGAAGCATTTCCGTTCACAGACGGTGTCGGGCTGAATATGATTCCACTCTATGCTGCATCGTGTGTCACTAATATATATAGTTTGCTTATCCCCTGGCATTTTTACTGCATTACTCACATTAGTACCCCCCCCCCCCCCCCCCCCCCGCCCCCAAACAGTGGACTGGATGCATCCTTTTCGGGATCAGTAGTTGGACTTCTTACACTTCACTGAAGTTTAGAAGGATGAGGGGTGGGTCTTATAGAGACATATAACAGTATAAAAGGACTGGACAAGCTAGATACAGGAAAAATAGTCCTAATGTTGGGCGAGTCCAGAACTACGGGCCACAATCTTAGAATAAAGGGGAGGTCATTTAAGACTGAGGTGAGAAAAAACTTTTTCACCCAGAGAGTTGTGAATTTATGGAATTCCCTGCCACAGAGGGCAGTGGAGGCCAAGTCACTGGATGGATTTAAGAGAGAGTTAAATTAGAGCTGTAGGGACTAGTGGAGTCAATGGATACGGGGAGAAGGCAGGCACGGGTTATTGATAGGGGACGATCAGCCATGATCACAATGAATGATGGTGCTGGCTCGAAGGGCCGAATGGCCTCCTCCTGCACCTATTTTCCATGTTTCTATGTTTCTATGTTTCTATAAAATTCTCAGACATTTAACGCAAGAGAGCATCGGCGAATAGAGGGAGACCCCTGTTGCACAAAGGAGGTAATGGAAACCTGGAACCGGAGGAAGTTATAGTTCCCATTCAGTCAAGTATTAAATATACTCTTTACTTGTAATTAATACTTAACACTGGACAGATGGGGCACCGGATCAACAATAAGCGCTGGGATCTGTCGGTAAATTGCAACAATTTGGCTGAAATTACTGCTGTCACGATGTGGACGCTCAGTGAAAATTAATTGATCTTTCTGATGTTTTATATTTCAGGAGGAAACTCGTCAGAAGAGGAGGTGAGACTCTCTGAACTGTTTTAGAAATTAACTCAGACATGGTTGATGCGGGTCTTCTAACCAAGTGTGTAATTCATGCAGGATTAGTGATGACGACGGGCAGTCGCTGCCAGTAGCAGAAGGTGCCCTGGACGTTGGAAAGTTCGATCACCTATTTTTGTTGAACACGGTGTTGAGAGAAAAGATTGATTCCGTTAAAAGAGGTAAAATGTAATTAATTTTTAGTGACCTGCAAGTATTTATTGCATGCAAAGGGTATATTTAATATTGCTCTTATGGGAATGTTTTCAGTCTGAAGAAAGGTTTCGGCCCGAAACGTTGCCTATTTCCTTTGCCGCACCCGCTGAGTTTAAGCAGCAATTTCTGTCTACCTTAGACTTATGAGATTCTTTACCTTACTCCATTCCAGACGTGAATTACCTCCTTTCTCCAAACAGGGGTCGCCCCTCGCTTCACTGTTACACGCTTGTTTTTAATGTCTGTATAACATGCATTGGAATTTTCTTCAATGCGACTCGCCCAGAAATCTTCATTTCTCCTTTTCGCCCTCCTGATTCCCTGCAGGTCAGCAAGTAGGGAGATTGACGACAAGGTGGAGATTTGATCAAATGCATTTGAAAGGATGGAGATGGGGAGGCGGGTTAATGAACAGAGTGCAGCTGATGCGCTAAACGTTATTCATTGCAATGTTTTCCCAACGTTTCCTCCGCTCGGCCCGGTCTCTCCGTTTCCTCCGCGCGGCCGGGTCTCTCCAGACACTGGGCATGAAATCAGGAGCGGAAATCCGGTGGCAACAGATGCACGGATCCCCACGGAGTCTCCCTCCGGCTCCAGTGAATCACTCCCAGAGCCTGAGGTGAACAAGACACGTTCTCTGAAAACTGACGCAGATATTTCCCAGCTTCACATGTTTGAACAAGCTTGTTTTAAGGAAGGAGATGCACAGCAGGCCCAGAGAACATCCATGCTTACTCAGCCATGCACACTTCATCAGAGATCTGTTATTATCCATAGTGTATGGAAGGGGGATTTAATGGAAACCTCAGCACTCGGCTCATCGGCTAGCAAGCATCAGCTGCAAACAGTTAGCTGGAGGTAGACAAAAAATGCTCGAGTAACTCAGTGGGACAGGCAGCATCTTTGGATTGAAGGTAATGGTGACGTTTCGTGTCGAGACCCTTCTTCAGATGGAGACTCAGGGGAGAGGGAAATGATAGACATGGAAGGGTAAGGTTTGAAAACGAGAAATCAAAGGGGACGTCGATCAAGGGAAATGTAGAAAAGATAATTGTTAGTTTGGGGAAGATGACAGCGAGGCATAGAGTGTACAATTGAATCAGGAGGACAGTCAGACAGGCCGGAGAACTGGGATGGGGAGGGAAAGGGAGAGAGGGAAAGCAAGGGTTACTTGAAATTAGGGAAGTCAATATTTATACGTCTGGAGATGTCAGTTCCCTGAACACAACCGCAGTACAAACGACAGACGGACTGTTCAACGAACGTTGGTGTTACTGTGAACACTCGGGCGTTGAGTTGTACGCGCCGCGGGAAGTCCAACAACAGAATATGTCTGTGGAAATCAAATCAGTAAATTGCATTCTCTAGCTGGTCTTGCTTGTGCCCGCAGACATTAGAGAGCAGATTCTTCAGTTTCTAGGGTTTGCTCAAAGATCAAACAGTCGCATGTTTCTTGTGGCATGCTGCGATCCAATGATGTTCAACGTGTTGTCCATGTTCGATGTTGGTAGAGTTACTGCGTTCCTGATTCCAATTTTTATTAAACGCAGTCCATAATTCCCGTTCCTGACTCTTCTCCCTGCTCTCCCGCAATCGCTACACTTCTGCTATTGATCATATTAATACCTCTCGCTGCCTCGGCAAGGCCAGCAGCATAATCAAGGATGAGTGCCCCCTGGCCACTCACTCTTCTCCCCTCTAAACTGTGCGAAACTGCTATCTTCCAGTTTCGCGGCCCTCGAACTATCCTTGATCGCACCTTGCTGGCTTTATCTTGCACTAAACATTATTGCCTGATCATGTATCTGCACATCGTGTACTGTCTTTCTACTGACTGGATAGCACGCAACTAAAGATTTTCACTACCTCGCCACATGCGACAATAAACTGAACTGTAACTCATCTTCCTACACTTTCAGTCCCACGCGGTCCCCTCCTTTCCTCGCTACTCCAATCCACTTCATGCTACCCGCCTACACGGCTCCCTTTCCTCCACCTGAAGGCGTCTCCACATCTGGCTGTCCCAATCTTCTTCTCTCTACTCTGCAGTAGTGCAACTCCGCCAAGTTGGGAAAGGTCCTGATATAGTAGTGGCCAGAGGATCTGGTGTGACAGAGGAACTGAAGGAAATCCACATTCGGCAGGAAATGGGGGTGGATAGACGGATGGGACTGAAGGCTGATGAATCCCCAGGGCCTGATGGTCTGCATCCCAGGGTACTTAAGGTAGTGGCTCTAGAAATCGTGGATGCATTGGTAATAATTTTCCAATGTTCTATACACTCAGGATCAGTTCCTGTGGATTGGAGGGTAGCTAATGTTATCACACTTAAGAAAGGCGGGAGGAAGAAAACGAGGAATTATAGACCAGTTAGCCTGACATCGGTGGTGGGGAAGATGCTGGAGTCAATTATAAAAGATGAGATAGCCGAACATTTGGATAGCAATCACAGGATCGGTGCAAGTCAGCATGAATTTACGAATGGGAAATCATGCTTGACTAATCTTCTGGAATTTTTTGAAGATGTAACTAGGAAAATGGACAAGGGAGAGCCAGTGGATGTAGTGTACCTGGATTTTCAGACAACATTTGGTAAGGCCCCACATAGGAGATTAGTGGGCAAAATTAGGGCACATGGTATTGGGGTAGAGTGCTGACATGGATAGAGAAGTGGTTGGCAGACAGGGAACAAAGAGTAGGGGTTAATGGATCCCTTTCAGAATGGCAGGCAGTGACTAGTGGGGTACCGCAAGACTCGGTGCTGGGACCGCAGCTATTTACAATATACATCAATGATTTGGATGAATGGATTCAAAGTAACATTAGCAAATTTGCAGATGACACAAAGCTGGGTGGTTGTGTGAACTGTGAGGAGGATACTATGAGAATGCAGGGTGACTTGGAAAGGTTGGGGGAGTGGGTAGGTGCATGGCAGATGAAGTTTATGTGGATAAATGTGAGGTTATCCACTTTGGTAGCAAAAACAGGAAGGCAGATTACTATCTAAATGGTGTCAAGTTGGGAAAACGGGAAGTACAACGGGATCCGGGAGTTCTTGTACATCGGTCCATGAAAGTAAGCATGCAGGTACAGCAGGCAGTGAAGAAACTGAATGGCATGTTGGCCTTTACACCAAGAGGAATCGAATATAGGAGCAAATAGGTCCTTCTGCAGTTGTACAGAGCCCTAGTGAGACCACACCTGGAGTTTTGTGTGCAGTTTTGTTCCCCTAATTTGAGGAAGGACATTCTTTCTATTGAGGGGGTGCAGCGTCGGTTTACAAGGTTAATTGCCGGGATGGCGGGACTGTCATATGCTGAGAGAATGGAGCAGCTGGGCTTGTACACTCTGGAGTTTAGAAGGATGATAGGTTATCTAATTAAAACATATAAGTTTGTTAAGGGCTTGGACACGCTAGAGGCAGGAAACATGTTCCCGATGTTGGGGGAATCCAGAACGAGGGGCCACAGTTTAAGAATAAGGAGTATACCATTTAGAACGGAGAAGAGGAAACACTTTTTCTCACAGAGAGTTGCGAGTCTGTGCAATTCTCTGCCTCAGAGGGCGGTGGGAGCAGATTCTCTGGATGCTTACAAAAGAGAGTTAGATAGAGCTTTTAGAGCGGAACGGGCTACTGAACGGGGGGTGATCATCCGTTGTTGTTGTGGTTGAAACCCCGGGCAAGGTGTCAGTTGTCAGCCCGCCTCTGCCCCGGTCCCGGGGGAGACCGAGTCTCCCCCCGACTCCCGGGGACTTTCTGATTCTCTGCTTCTCCCCCCAGTCTCCGTCACCCTGGATGTGGAAACAGCGCCTCCGCGGCTCGAAGTGTCCGGGGATCGGAAGAGCGTGAGACGGACCGGGACCCGGAGGCGTATTCCTGACACCGGGAGGAGGTTTACAGGCTGGCAGTGTGTGCTGGGATCGGAGGGATTCACATCGGGGAGACATTACTCGGAGGTGGAGGCGGCGGGGAGTCGGGGCTGGGGTCTGGGAGTCGCCGCAGAGTCTGTGGAGAGGAAGAGATGGGTCACACTGACTCCGGAGACTGGAGTCTGGAGCATCGGGCGGTGGGATGACGGGTTTGATGCACTCACCTCCCCTCCATCCCCTCTCCCCGCCCGTCCCATCCCCGGGAGGGTGGGAGTTTATCTCAGTTACGAGTCCGGGACAGTTACATTTTACGACGCGGACACCAAGTCCCATCTCCACACCTTCACCCGGAATAAATTCACGGAGAAACTTTATCCTTTCTTCTGGCCTTGCGATGAAAACCAGTGGCTGAGAATCTGCTCCGGTTCCGCTTCGGGTGTGTAAAAGGGTCGGGTCCAGGAACCGGCGTCAGGATTGTGGCTCTGCCAGGGACTGTGGGGCAGAAACCCGGTGGAGAACAGGTCGGCGCTGAACGAACGGCTCCCATTTAATCCCCAAATTCCGCGACGTGAAACCCGAGTAAGCGCGGAAATAAAACCAGGAGGAATGAAAATGTGGGAAGAGTGAAATAAACAGTGAACTATGTATTTCCGGGTCTCTCATTTCTCCTTTCCTACTGTGTCTCTCTCTGCCTGCTCCCTGTCTGGATCTGATATTCCTTGTCTCCATTTATCTCTCTAGGTTTACGTTGCCAGAACTGAGCTATAGGGAGAGGTTGAGCAGGTTATTAATCTATTCCTTGGAGCGCAGGAGGATGAGGGGTGATCTTAGAGCTGTGTATAACATCAGGAGAGGAATAAACCGGGTAGATGTCTTGCCCACAGTTGGTGAAACAGGGCAAAGGTTTAAGCTGAAGTCGGAAGGATTTAATAAGAATTTTCACACAAAAGGTGGTGTGTGTATGGAACAAGTTGCCAGAGGAGATAGTTGAGGCAGGGACTATCCGAATGATTAGACTGGTTCATAGATAGACAATAGGTGCAGGAGTAGGCAATTTGGCCCCTCGAGCCAGCACTGCCATTCAATGTGATCATGATTGATCATTCCCAATCAGTACCCCGTTCCTGCCTTCTTCCCATATCCCCTGACTCCGCTATCTTTAAGAGCTCTATCTAGCTCTCTCTTGAAAGTATCCAGAGAACCGGCCTCCACCGCCATCTGAGACAGAGAATTCCACAGACTCACAACTCTCTGTGTGAAAAAGGTTATTCCTCATCTCCGTTCTAAATGGCTTACTCCTTATTCTTAAACTGTGGCCCCTGGTTCTGGACTCGCACAACATGGGGAACTTGTTTCCTGCCTCTGGCGTGTCCAAACTCTGAATAATCTTATATGTTTCAATAAGATACCCTATCGTCCTTCTAAATTCCAGTGAAAACAAGCCCAGCCGCTCCATTCTCTCAGCATATGATAGTCCCACCATCCCGGGAATTAACCTTGTGAACCTACGCTGCACTCCCTCAATAGCAAGACTGTCCTTCCTCAAATTGGTCAAGTCAAGTCAGGTTTATTCGTCACATACACATACGAGATGTGCAGTGAAATGAAAAGTGGCTATGCTTGCGGATTGTGCAAAAAGACTACAAAACAGAATGGCACAGGATCACATATTCACATATTACATATTTGTGGGAGGAGAAAAAAGAAAAAACAGCAATTTTAAAAAGACACCACACAACAGTAAATTGCTTCAATAAAGTTGGTCCCTGGTGAGATGGGAGTTTACAGTCCTAATACCCTCAAGGAAGAAACTCCTTCTGATCCTCTCCGTTTTCACAGCATAGCAACTGAGGCGTTTGCCTGACCGTAGCAACTGGAACAGTCCGTTGCTAGGGTGGAATGGGTCTCCCATGATCTTGTTGGGAAATTAGTGGACCAAATCTGGACACAATACTCCAGGTGTGGTCTCACTAGGGCACGTTTGAAGGGATATGAACTAGGTGGGATGACTAGAGCTGGGACATGTTGGCCAGTGTGGGCAATTTGAGCCGAATGGTTTGTTTCCGCGTTGTATCACTATAACTTTATGATTCTATGATTCTCAGTTCCAGAACAGGAGCGGGAACTCAAGCCAACTTTATTGTCATCTGCACCAGTACGGCGAAGTTCAGGACAATTGTGCAGTTGTACAGGGTTCTGGTGAGACCACACCTGGAGTATTGCGTACAGTTGTGGTCTCCAAATCTGAGGAAAGACATTCTTGCCATAGTGGGGGTTCAGTGAAGGTTCACCAGACTGATTCCTGGGATGTCGGGACTTTCATATGAAGAAAGACTATATAGACTCGGCTTGTACTCGCTGGAATTTAGAAGATTGAGGGGGGATCTTATAGAAACTTACAAAATTCTTAAGGGGTTGGACAAGCTAGATGCAGGAAGATTGTTCCCGATGTTGGTGGAGTCCAGAACAAGGGGTCACAGTCTAAGGATAAGGGGGAATTCCTTTAGGACCGAGATGAGGAAAACATTTTTTACACAGAGAGGGGCGAGTCTCCGGAATTGTCTGCCACAGATGATCGTTGAGGCCAGTTCATTGGCTACATTCAAGTGGGAGTTGGACGTGGCTCTTGTGGCTAAAGGGATCAGGAGGTATGGAGAGAAGGCAGGTACGGGATACCGAGTTGGATGATCAGACATGATCATATTGAAGGGCCGAATGGCCTACTCCTGCACCTATTTTTCTATGTTTCTATGTTTCTACAATGAAAATCTCGCTTGCAGTGGATTCACGGGCAACAGAGACACAAACCCATACACGAAAACATCAATTATATTTCAGTTACACAAGTCAATGAAAATAAAAATGATAGTGCACGAACAAAACACTAGTGCAAAACACAATTAGAAAATAAATATATCGTGGTACAAGAGGGGTCCCGTGGTGTTCCGTAGCTGACGTAGAGGTAGTGTTGAGGGGTGTCACTAAATGCAGGAGAAACTCAGCGGGACGGGCAGCATCTATGCAGAGAAGGAATTGGTGACGTTTCGGGTCCAGACACATCTCCAGACTGATGTCAGGTGCGGGACAAAGAAGGAATGTAAGCGGAAACAGTAAGGCGAGTGGGGAACTGGCCAGGAGCGGAAAAGACTGCAAAGAGTTGTGACCACTGCCCAGTCCATCACCGGCTCTGACCTCCCCACCATCGAAGGGATTTATCGCAGTCGCAGCCTCAAAAAGGCAGCCAACATCATCAAAGACCCACACCATCCTGGCCACACACTCATCTCACCATTGCCATCAGGTAGAAGGTACAGGAGCCTGACAACTGTAAAGTCCAGGTTCAGGAACAGCTGCTTCCCCACAGCCATCAGGCTATTAAACACAACATCAAACAAACACTGAATTATAACAGCCTATTGCACTTTATCTGTTTATTTATTGTGTATATATGGTCCATGGTCTATAGACACACTGAACGTTTATCTCCCGTTCTGTATTATGTTTACATCTTCTGTTGTGCTGCAGCAAGCAAGAATTTTATTTTTCTATCTGAGACATATGACAATAAAACTCTCTTGCCTTGACTGTTGAGGTGTAAATATGAGGTGCTGTTCCACTAATTTGCGCTGGGCCTCACTCTGACAATGGAGGATAGAAAGGTCAGATTGGGAATGGGAGAGGGATTGAACTGTTGATCAACCGGGAGATGTGGTTGGTTAAGACGGACTGAGCGGAGGGGTTCAACGAAACAATCGTCGAGCCAGCGCTTAGTCTCTCCGATGTAGAGAAGTTGACACCTGGAATAGAGGATGCAGTATATGAGGTTGGAGGAGGTGCATGTGAACCTCTGCCCCGCGTTCACATCCCCCCACAATAGACAATTGGTGCAGGAGTAGGCCATTCGACAGTTCCGGACTTACCAATAGACTTGGCAGGCTGAAGCCCAGGGCCTCAAAATCTAAGGGGCCTCCGGCCAAGGTGTATAATATTTGTGACACTGTCATAGGCCTTTCTTCCATATACTCTCACAGCGCACTGTAGTCTCTCAACAAACTTTCAGTAATTTTCCTTGCCCTCCATTTCAGAATAATACTGTTTTAAGCGGAGAACTCGACACTAGCACTGACAATAAGTATTTGTTAAAGCGCAGCTTTCCAGTCCCTTATCTCATTGGCCATGATTGGCTGCACACCGTTGTCATTCCGCTGGCACCGGGGTCTGGCAAACTTTCTCACAGGCTCCAGTAAGCAGCGATGGCGGGTGCTGCCAGGGAACACCTTTGGATACTTGCGGGATTCAAAACTCAAAACTCAGGGGTAAGTAGGAGAGTGCAAAAATATTTGAACTAGGAAATTAGCAAGGAGCAATGCTAGGGGTAGAGCTGATAATCGTTGCTAGAAACCTACTATGTAGTGCAGTGGCTGCCACTGTCAGGTTAGTAATAAAGCGAGGGCAAACATTAACTTCAATGTGTGGATAGGGGATTGGGAGGGGCCTCACAAGTGGAATAGCCTAGGGCCTCTCTTCACCTAAATCCGGCAGTGCCATTCGGCCCTTCGAGCCAGCAACGAAATTAAATGTGATCATGGCTGATCATCCCCAATCAGTACCCCGTTCCTGCCTTCTCCCCATTTTCACTGACTCCTCTATCTTTAAGAGCCCTATTTAGCTCTCTCTTGAAAGTATCCAGAGAACCTGCCTCCACCGCCCTCTGAGGCAGAGAATTCCACTGACTTAGAACTCTGTGTGAAAAAGTGTTTCCTCATCTCAGTTCTAAATGGCTTACCCCTTATTCTTACACTGTGGCCCCTGGTTCTGGATTCCCCAACATCGGGAACATGTTTCCTGCCTCTAGCTTGTCCAAACCCTTAATAATCTAAGATGTTTCAATAAGATGCCCTCTCAATCTTCTAAACTTCAGAGCACACAAGCCAAACCTTGTAAACCTACACTGCACTCCCACAATAGCAAGAATGTCCTTCCTCAAATTAGTGGACCAAAACTGCACACAATCCTCCAGGTGTGGTCTCACTAGTGCCCCATACAATTTGCAGCAGGACCTCTTTCCTCCTATACACAACTCCTCTTTTTATAAAGGCCACCATATCATTCGCTTTCTTCACTGCCTGCTGTGCCTGCATGCTTACGTTCATTGGCTGATGAACAAGGGTCCCCCAGATCCCGTTGTACGTCCCCTTTTTCCCAACCTGACACCATTTAGATAGCAATCTGCCTTCCTGTTTTTGCTCCCAAAGTGGATAACCTCATCTATCCCAGAGATGTGAGAGCTACCTCACCCGCTGGATTACTCCAGCATTTACTGTCTACCTTTGGTGGTCGTCTGTGATTATAGATGCCGGCTTCTTGAGGCAGCACCTGGTGTGGGTGCTTTCGATGGTGGGGATGGCTGTGGCCGTGATGGACCGGGCTGAGTCCGCCACTCTCCGCAGCCTTAGATAGAGAAGATGTTGGAGGTGGTGCAGGAAAACAACTGCCTCACCTGACACCTCACTGCACACCCTCACCAACTAACACACGTTGGCAATCCCGATTTCTACCGGCTGGTGGTGCCGTCGAGGCATGTAAAATTATCCCCTGGCGGCTGCTGAGGTCACGAAGTCGCAGTCCCGTTGTCCGTCTCCTGGAGGCGGCGTTGGACCGCATCTGAAGAAGGGCGCAGCGGCACAGTAGCTGCTTTGCGGCGCCAGAGACCCCGGTTCGATCCTAAGGACGGGCGCTGTCTGCACAGAGTTATCATGTGTTAGGCGCTCCCCTCCGGGTGAATGCGATGTACTTACCTTTTCTGTTTCTCTCCTGAGTGCAGGCCCCGTGGCTGGGAGTCAGGAATCAAGGGGTTAAGGGCTCCTGTACCCGATTGGCCAAGCTGCGTCATGTGACGGGTGACTCATCAGAAGCTTAAATACCAGGAGTCTCCCAGAATTTTGGCTCTCTTCGTTGACCATGATTAGAGAACAGGCTGCTGGTGTGAGCTGCGGGAGGCCTGGCCACATGGCATAGAACTTTGTGTATTGTTACCTATATTTGTCAATTAATATTCAATTGGGATGGATAAGGGTTGACCTGAGGGTTTTTGAGTATTTTGTTTCAGGGTTATGTCCATTTAGGCAGGTTAGAGACTCTAGTTCAACGGTCCACTGCGAGGCTGGCTGGAGCACTGTTATATTTGTTTGTTAGTCTATTCTTGTCCCTGACTGTGTTGTTTGAATCAGTTTTGGGTTTTTGTCTTCCCTTAGCAAAATTAAAGACTATTTTCTTGAAATTGAACCTGGTTTTTGACTATGTTACGCGGGTCTGAAGTACCTGAATTTGGGAGTCTAAACATAATGGGGCTCGTCCTAAGCTTTTAGGACCCTAGACAGTTTGGAGGGTTTTTTGGTAGGCTTCTGGTGAATGTGGAAGTCTGGGTTGTGAGGAGATTTTTTTTCCTTTTTTTTTCTTCCGTTTGTGGTAACATTTGTGCCCAGGGTTTGGCTGGTGGTTTGGTCCTACATTTGATATGGCGTTTAAAGTGAAGGACTTTACTGAGGCTTCCAGTCAGGAGTTGTTTGATAAATGTACGAAGGAGCATTTGTTTGTGCTGGCAGAGAGCTATAAGGTGCCTATTGATAAGCATTTGAAGAAAGAGTCTATAAAGTCGGTGTTATGGTCTGCGTTGGTGAGGAGTGGGGTATTGCCTGCTGGTGCAGACAGTCCTCTATCTTCTACACAGCCTGGTCAGGAAATGGGGGACCTCATTCGATTGAAGGAGTTAGTGCTTGAAATGAAAAAGGAGGAGAGGGCCTTAACAGAGAAAGAGCTCATGCTTGAAATGAAACATGATGAGCTGCAGGAGAAGGAATTGGATGCCTCCCGAGTTTATTCTAGGGACCGGGAGTTTGATATGAGCAAGAACATCCGCCTGGTTCCCCCGTTTAATGAGAAGGATGTGGTCAAGTATTTTGCAGTGTTTTAATGAGTGGCTTTGTCTTTGAAGAGGCCTAGGGACATGTAGTCCTTGCTTTTGCAGTGTGTCCTTGTGGGTAAAGCACGGGAGGTGTACTCGTCTTTATTTGTTGACAGCAGTCGGAACTATGAGTGTGTGAAGTCTACGGTATTAAGGGCTTATGAATTAATTCCAGAGGCATACCGGCAGAAGTTCCGGCGCTTTAGGAAGTTTGATAGTCAGACTTATGTGGAGTTTGCTTGGGAGAAGGCGGCACTTTTTGACAGGTGGTGCGCTTCTCAAGGAGTGAAGGATTTTACGCTGCTGCGGGCCTTGATGATTATGGAAGACTTTAAGAACTGTCTCCCTGAGAGGGTTGCTACTTACCTTAATGAGCAGAAGGTGACGGAGGTGTCTAAGGCCACGGTGTTAGCAGATGAGTATGTATTGACTCATAAAACTGAGTTTGTTGGGCGATCCTATAGTTTTGGTGCATGATCGGTTAATCGTGGTGGTGTCGCCAGTGGCAGTGTCAAAGCTGTTTCTGTGCCTGCAAGTGTCAGCACATTGATACAGGGGGAGGTCTGAGCTGATAAGGTTGACAGAGATCTCAGGATTAAGGAAGGTCCTGTGTGCTACTGTTGTAAAGGGAGCGGGCACATCGTAAAGTCGTGTCCCGCCCTGCACAAGGAAAATGCAAAGCCTGTGGTTTTGGTTGGTACACAAAAAGCACCTGTGGTTCCTGGGATACCTGCGTCTGATGAGTGTAGGAATTATTCTGCGTTCATCACAAAAGGTTTTGCTTCTCTAGAGGATGGGGGTCATAGAGTTCCAGTATCCATCTTGCGTGATACTGGTGCCACTCAGTCCTTTATATTGGATAATGTACTGCCATTTTCTGGGGAGTCATCGGTTGTGTCCAGTGTCCCTGTGGTAGGATTTGGGTTGGAGGACATGGTAGTGTCTTTGCATACCATGAATCTCGAGTCCGAGTTGGGTTTCAGGCCGGGTAATTGTTGGGTTACGGCCGTGTTTTCCCGTTGCGGGAGTTTCTGTGATTTTGGGGAATGACTTGGCAGGAGGTAGAGTTTTCAATACTCCTGAGGTGACGGCTGTTCCGGTGGTGCAGAGTCCTGATAGATTGGCTATGCAGCATCTGACGGTCTTCACAGCTTGTGCTGTCACGAGGGCTATGGCTAAGAGCCAGGCAAAGTTTGAAGATGTAGTGGACCTGAGTGAGAGCATTTTTGGGATCAGGATGATGGATCCTGTGTTGTCAAGGGTGTTTCTACATATCAAGATGGGGTCTTGTCTGAAAATGTGCCGGTGTCGCTGTCACGTGACTGGCTGGTTGAGGAGCAAAAGAGTGATCCAGGTTTATCGGATCTGTTCGACTGTGCGGTGCCTGCGGGGGATATGGATTCCAAAGCAAAGGGGTATTTTCTGAGGAATGGCTTACTGATGTGAATGTGGTCTCCCTTGGATATGTCAGGGCAGGATTGGAGCGTGGTTGATCAGATTGTGATACCTCGTCGGTATAGGGACGAGAAACTCAGTTTAGCTCATGATGGACCTCTGGGTGGACATTTGGGGGTCAATAAGACGTTTGACCGTATCTTACGGAATTTCTTTTGCCCAGAGTTGAAAAAGGACGTGAAGCAGCACTGCAGGTGTTGTCACATTTGCCAGGTGGCAGGAAAGCCGAACCAATCAATTGTTCATGCGCCTTTATATCCAATCCCTGCGGTCGGGGAGCCGTTTGAACGGATTCTAGTTGATTGCGTGGGTCCTCTACCTCGGACAAGGGTGGGCAACAAATTTTTATTGACAATTATGTGTACGTCTACCCACTTTCCGGAGTTGGTCACTTTGCATAACATTACTGCCCCTGCCATTGTGAAGTCTCTCACTAAGCTTTTTTATTGTTTGGTTTGCCCAAGGTTGTGCAGAGTGACCAAGGTTCCAACTTCATGTCAAAGGTTTTTGGTCAGGTAATGAAGTTGTTGGATATTGAGCATTGTTACTCCAGTGCGTACCATCCTGAGAGCCAGGGAGCTCTCGTGCGGTTTCACCAGACTTTGAAATCTATGTTGAGGACTTACTGCCTGGAGTTTGAAAAAGACTGGGATGAGGGGGTTCATCTAGTTATGTTTGCGGTGTGTGAGGTCGTGCAGGAGTCTTTACGGTTCAGTCCTGCTGACCTGGTGTTCGCGCATACTGTTTTGTGGTCCATTGAGGGTCCTGAAGGAGAAATGGTTGCAGGAGAATTCAAAACGTAGTATTTTAGACCATGTCTGTACTTTTAGGTCTAGACTGCGGAGGGCATGCGAACTGATGTGGGTGAGGTACGGTTGTCTGTGGCAGTGACGCAGGGAAAGCTGTGCAACTCTGAAGCTTTGGAGTCGCTTCCCTTGCAGTTGTCTCATTTGTCAGGAAGTCAGCGGGATGATCTGCTTGCTTTGGTGGGGTCAAATCGGTCACTGTTCTTGGATGTGTCTTCTCAGACGTCTGTGCTGCAGCATGGCATTGACGTGGCCGGTGCTGTGCCAATTAAACAGCATCCGTATCGGGTCAATCCTGACAAGCGTCAGCGCCTAAGAGGTCAGGTTGACTATATGCTGCAGCATGGAATTGCTGAACCTAGTTGTAGTCTGTGGAGTTCTCCATGTCTACTGGATACGAAGGCTAATGGGGAGGACAGGTTTTGCATGGACTTTCGGAAGGTGAATGCTCTAACTAAGCCGGATTGCTATCCTTTTCCATGGATGGAGGATTGCGTGGATCATGTGGGAAGTGCATCTTTTGTGTCTAAGTTGGACTTGCTAAAAGGGTATTGGCAAGTTCCTTTGACTAGGCGGGCGAGGGAGATCTCAGCGTTCGTTACGCCTGATAACTTTCTTCAGTACACGGTAATGGCATTTGGGATGCGCAATGCGCCGGCAACCTTCCAACGGTTAGTGAACATGGTATTGCTGGTTTGTCCTTCTGTGAAGCATACCTTGATGATTTAGTTGTGTGCTCCAGGTCTTGGATCGAACACATCGGTCATCTGAAGGAGGTATTTTGTCGTCTAGCAGAGGCAAACCTAATGATCAATCTGGGGAGGTGTGAGTTTGGCCAGGCCACGGTGACGTATCTGGGTAAGATGGTGGGCCGGGGTCAGGTTCGTGCTCTCGAGGACAAGGTGGGACATATTGTCGCATTTCCTGTTCCAACATCTAGGACTGAACTCCGTGGGTATCTGGCTATGGTTGCGTACTATAGGGGGTTCTGTCCAAACTTCTCTGCAGTGGCTGCTCCTTTGACGGATTTGCTGTGTCCGAAGGTAGCTTTTGTGTGGTCCGCTGAGTGTCAACAAGCCTTTGATCATACTAAAGGTCTTCTGGTGCGTGCACCTGTGCTTGCGAACCTGATTTTGAGCGCCAATTTAAGCTGGGAATGGATGCTAGTGATCGTGGGGTTGGTGGGGTTCTTATACACGATGATTCAGATGGGGTGGGGCATCCAGTTTCGTGCTTCTCTAAGAAGTTTAATCCCCATTAGATGTGGTACTCCACCATTGAGAAATAAGCCATTGCTGTGTTAATGTCTCTGAATCATTTCGAGGTTTATGTGGGCTCCACGAATGTCCCTGTCATCATATTCATGGATCATAACCCTTTGGTGTTTTTGCAGAACATGAAGAATAAGAACCGGAGTTAATGAGCTGGAGCTGGCAGCTGCAAGAATCCAACCTGGAGTTCAAGCATATCAGAGGCAAGGATTATATCTTGGCTGACGCCTTGTCGAGCCAGTAGTGTTTTAGTACTGAATAATTTATTCCGAAGCTGTGTTTTAGTACTGAATAGTTTCTTCTGAAGCTTATTCAGTATCTTTGGGTGGAGGTGTTAGGCGCTCCCCCCGCACCTCCCCCCCCACGCCTGGTGAATGCTATGTACTTACCTTTTCTGTTTCTCTCCTGAGTGCAGGTCCCGTGGCTGGGAGTCAGGAATCAAGGGGTTAAGGGCTCCCGTAACCAATTGGCCAAGCTGCGTCAGGTGACGGGTGACTCATCGGAAGCTTAAATACCAGGAGTCTCCCAGAAGTCTCTCTCTTCTTCGTCGACCCTGACTAGTGAACAGGCTGCTGGTGTGAGCTGCAGGAGGCCTGGCCACATAGCATAGAACTTCGTGTATTGTTACCTATATTTGTCATTTCATATTGAATTGGGACTGATAAGGGCTGACCTGAGGGTTTTCATGTATTTTGTTTCAGGGTTATCTCCATTGAAGCAGGTTAGAGACTAGTTCGACGGTCCATTGCGAGGCTGGCTGGAGCACTGTTATACTTGTTTGGTAGTCTATTCTTGTCCCTGACTGTTGTTTGAATTGGGTTTGGGTTTTGGTCTTCTCTTACCTAAATTAAAGACTATTTCGTTGAACTTGAACCTGGTTTTTGACTATGTTACGCGGCTCTGAAGTACCTGCATTCGGGAGTCGTAACAGCAGGTTCAGTTCCCTAATTTGAGGTAGGACATTCTTGCTTTTGAGAGATTACACCGTAGGTTAACAAGTTTAATTCCCGGGATGGCGGGAATGTCATATGCTGAGAGAAAAGTGCAGCTGGGCTTGTATACTTTGGAGTTTAGAAGGATGAGAGGTGATCTGATTGAAACATATAAGATTATTAAGGGTTTGGTCAAGCTATAGGCAGGAAACATGTTCCCAATGTTGGGGGAGTCCAGAACCAGGGGGCACAGTTTAAGAATAAGGGGCAAGTCATTTAGAACAGAAACAAAGAAACACTTTTACTCACAGAGAGTTGTGAGTCTGTGGGATTCTCTGTCTCAGAGGGCTGTGGAGGCAGGTTCTTTGGATACCTTCAAGAGAGAGCTAGATAGGGTTCTTAAAGATAGCGGACTCGGGGGATATGGGGAGAAGGCAGGAATGGTGTACTGATTGAAGATGATCAGCCACGATCACATTGAATGGCGGTGCTGGTGCGAAGGGATGAATGGCCTACTCCTGCACCTATTGTCTATTGTGGGAGGAGGTGCACGTGGGGCAGAGGTTCACCTGTACCTCTTCCAACCTCATCTACTGCATCCACTATTCCAGGTGTCAACTTTTCTACATCGGAGAGACCAAGCGCAGGCTCGACGATTGTTTTGTTGAACACCTCCGCTCAGTCCGTCTTAACCAACCTGATCTCCCGGTTGATCAGCACTTCAATCCCTCTCCCATTCCCAATCTGACCTTTCTGTCCTCCATTGTCAGAGCGGGGCCCAGCACAAATTAGAGGAACAGCACCTCATATTTACACCCCAAGAGTCAAGCCAAGAGTTTTTTTATTTTCATATGTCCCAGATAGAACAATAAAATGCTTACTTGCTGCAGCACAACAGAATATGTAAACATAATACATAAACGTGAAAAAAAGTTCAGTGCATATATATATACACATGCACACCAACTGAAAAAAACAAGCAATAATAGTGTAATCATAATAATAATAAGTCTGTTGTAGTTCAGAGCTTATTTGTTGCAGTGTTTAATTGCCTGGTGGCAGTGGTGAATGAAGTGTGTCAAGTCAGGTCAAGTCAAGAGAGCTTTATTGTCATGTGTCCCAGATAGGACAATGACATTCTTGCTTGCTGCAGCACAACACAATGTGTAAACATAATACAGAACAGGAGATAAAAGTTCAGTGTGTCTATAGACCATGGACCATACATACACACAATAAATGAACCGATAAAGTGCAATGGGCTGTTATAATTCAGTGTTTGTTTAATGTTGTGTTTAATAGCCTAATGGCTGTGGGGAAGTAGCTGTTCCTGAACCTGGACGTTACAGCGTTCAGACTCCAGTACCTTCTACCTGGCAATGGTGAGTTGAGTGTGTAGCCAGGATGGTGTGGGTCTTTGATGATTTTGGCTGCCTTTTTGAGGCAGCGACTGCGATAAATCCCTTCGATGGTGGGGAGGTCAGAGCCGGTGATGGACTGGGCAGTGGTCACAACTCTTTGCAGTCTTTTCCGCTACTGGCCAGTTCCCCCACTCACCTTATTGTGTCCGCCTACATTATTTCTCTGCCCCGCCCGTGACATCAGTCTGGAGAAGGGTCTCGACCTAAAACGCCACCCATTCCTTTTTGTTCGTGCACAATCATTTTTATTTTCATTGACTTGTGTAACTGAAATATAATTGATGTTTTCGTGTATGGCTTTGTGTCTCTGTTGCCCGTGAATCTACTGCAAGCGAGATTTTCATTGTCCTGAACTTCGCCGGACTGGTGCAGATGACAATAAAGTTGGCTTGAGTTCCCGCACAAACTTTCCTGTTCTGGGACTGAAAATCATAAAATCATAAAGTGATTGATGCAACGTGGAAACAAACCATTCGGCTCAACCTGCCCACACTGGCCAAGAAGTCCCAGCTCGAGTCGTCCCACCTTGTTCATATCCCTCCAAACTTGCCCTTGTCAGACCATACCTGAAGTATTGTGTGCAACTTTGGTCCCCAAATTGGCCAACAAGACCATGGGAGACCCCTTCCACCCCAGCAACGGACTGTTCCAGCTGCTATGGTCAGGCCAACACCTCCGTTGCTATACTGTGAAAAATGGAGAGGATCAGAAGGAGTTTCTTCCCAGTGGCCATTAGGACTGTAAACTCCCATCTCACCAGGGTCTAACTTTACTGAACCAATTTACTGTTGTGCGGTGTTGTTTTAAAATTGCCGGGTTTTTTCTTTTTCCCTCCCACAAATATGTAATATGTCAATATGTGATTCTGTTTTGTAGTTCTTTTGCACAATCCGCAAGCATAGCCACTTTTCATTTCATGCACATCTCGTATGTGTATGTGACGAATAAACCCGACTTGACTTGACTAACTTGAGGAAGGACATTCTTGCTATTGAGGGAGTGCAGCGTAGGTTTACAAGGTTAATTCCCTGGATGACAGAATGTTGCGACTGGGCTTCTATACTCTAGAATTTAGAAGGGTGAGAGATTGAAGCATGGAAGTTTGGACCTGCCAGAGGCAGAAAACATGTTCCCCATGTTGTGGGAGTCCAGAACCAGGGGCCACAGTTTAAGATTAAGAAGTTAGCCATTTAGAACGGAGATGAGAAAAAAAGTTCACGCAGAGTTGTGAAATGTGGAATTCTCTGCCTCAGAAGGAGGTGGAGGCCGGTTTTCCGGATACTTTCAAGAGAGAGTTAGAGTCAGGGGATATGGGGCGAAGGCAGGAACGGGGTACTGATTGTGGATGATCAGTTATGATCATATTGAATGGCCGAAGGGTCGAATGACTTACCCCTAACCCTATTACCTATTGTCTATTGTCTGTCTATGTACCAGTCTAATCATTGGGATAGTCTCTGCCTCAACTACCTCCTCTGGCAGCTTGTTCCAAGCACCCACCATCTCTTGCGTGAACATTCTTATTAACACCTTCCCCCTTCACCTTAAACCTTTGCCCTCTAGTCCTCGATTCACCTACTGTGGGCAACAGACTCTGTGCATCTACCCGATCTATTCCTCTCATGATTTTATACACATCTAAAAGATCACCCCTCTTCCTCCTGTGCTGCAAGGAACAGAGTCCCAACCTACTCAACCTCTCCCTGTAGCTCAGTGGCTGTAGTTTTGGCAACGTCCTCGTAAATCTAGAGAGAGGAATAGAGACAAGGAATCTCGGATCCAGCCAAGGAACAGACAGAGAGAGAAACAGGAGGAAAGGAGAAACGAGAGACCCAGAGATACATAGTTCACTCTTTATTTCACTCTTCACACATTTACATCCCCCTGGTTTTATTTCCGCGCTCACTGGGGTTTTCACGATGCGGAATGTGGGGATTAAATGGGAGCCGTTCGTTCAGCGCCGACCTGCTTTCCGCCCAACAGCCCCCGAGCCCCGCGCCTGACGCCGGTTCCTGGACCCGACACCTTTACACACCCGGAGCGGAACCGGAGCAGATTCTCAGCCATTGGTTGTCATCCCAAGTCTCGAAGAAAGGATAAAGTTTCTCCGTGAATGTATTCCCAGTGAAGGTGTGGAGATGGGACTTGGTGTCCGCGTCGTAAAATGAAACTGTCCCAGACTCGTAACTGAGATAAACTCCCACCCTCCCGGGGATGGGACGGGCGGGGAGAGGGGATCGAGGGGAGGTGAGTGCATCAAGGTCGTCATCCAACCGCCAGATGCTCCAGACTCCAGTCTTCGGGGTCAGTGTGACCCGTCCCTTCCTCTCCACAGACTCTGCGGCGACTCCCAGACTCCAGCCCCGACTCCCCGCCACCTCCACCTCCCAGTAATGTCTCCCCGATGTGAATCTCTCCGATCCCAGCACATACTGCCGGGCCGTAAACCTCTTCCCGGTGTCAGGGAGACTCCTCTCGGTCTCGGTCAGTCTCACCCTCTTCCGATCCTCAGACACCTCGAGCTCCGGATGCGCTGTTTCCACATCCAGGGTGACGGAGACTGGGGGGAGAAGCAGAGAATCACAGAGTCCCCGGGGGTCGGGGGGGAGACTCGGGCACAGGCGGGCGGACAACTGAACCCTTGCCCCACCCCCGGTTTCACCCACAACAACATCGGTTGGACAACACACATCTGTCCCGGGGTTTTATCCAGAGATTGAGAGGGGAATTCCGTGACGCGGGAGGCAGGGTGGATGAGTGACATTAGACAATAGGTCCAGGAGTAGGCCATTTGGCCCTTCGAGACAGCACCTCCATTCACTGTGAGCATGGCTGATCATCCACATTCAGTACCCTGTTCCTGCCTTCTCAACATATCCTCGGACTCCGTTATCTTTAGGAGCTCTCTCTAACTGCACTGCCTTCTGAGACAGAAAATTCCATATATTCACAACTCTCTGGGTGAAAAAGGTTTCCTAATCTCCGTTCTAAATTATGGCCCCTGGTTCTGAATGCCCCCAACATCAGGAACATGTTTCCTGCCTCCAGCTTGTCCAATGCCTTCATAATCTTGTATTTCAATAAGATCCCTTTTTCATTCTTCTAAATTCCAGAGTATAAAAAGCCCAGCCGCTCCGTTCTGTCAACATATGACAGTCCCGCCATCCCGGGAATTGACTAGGTGGAGCTATGCTGCACTCGCTCAATAACAAGAATATCCTTCCTCAAATTAGGGGACCAAAACTGCACACAATATTCAAGGTGTGGTCTCACTAGGGCCCTGTACCACTGCAGAAGAATCTCTTTGCTCCAATACTCAACTCTTGTTATGAAGGCCAACATGGCATTTGCTTTCTTCACTGCCTGCTGTACCTGCATGCTTATTTTCAGTGACTGATTAGGAAGGACCCCGAGATCGCGTTGTACTTCCCCTTTTCCCGCACTTGACACCATTCAGATAATAATCTGCCTTCCTGTGTTTGCCACCAAAGTGGACAACCTCACATTTATCCGCATGGAACTACATCTGCCATGCATCTGCCCACTCACCTAACCTGTCCAAGCCACCCTGCATTCTCATAGCAACCTCCTCACAGTTCACAGCTTTGTGTCATCTGCAAATTTGCTAATGTTACTTTGAGTGCCTTCATCTAAATCATTGATGTATATTGTAAATAGCTGCGGTCCCAGCACCGAGCCTTGTGGTGCCCCACTAGTCACTGCCTACCATTCTGAAAGGGATACATTTATCATTACTCTTTGTTTCCTGTCTGCCGCCCAATTTTCTGTCCATGTCACTACCCTACCCCCAATACCATGTGCTTTAATCCTACCCACTAATCTCCCATGTGAGACCTTGTCATATGCCTTCTGAAAGTCCAGGTACACTACATCCACTGGCTCTCCCTTGTCCATTTTCCCAGTTACATCCTCAAAAGATTCCAGAAGATTAGTCAAGCATGATTTCCCCTTCGTAAATCCATGCTGACTCGGACCGATCCTGTCACTGCTATCCAAATATGCCGCTATTTCATCTTTTATAATTCTTCAGCAGACCGTTCTTCAGGCAGATATTCAACTATCTTGCCAGTAGATGATGAGGGAGAGGCAGATTGCAAGATGCGGAGACAGATGTGAGTGGTAATTAGAGGTGGTTAAAGAGGATATAGAGATGTGGGGTGGAGTTGCCATGATCATACTGAACGGGAGTGGACTGGACGGGCGAGGCAATCTGCTACTGTTTACTTGCTTTCTTTAGTGGAGGGTGGATTTGATGCGTCTGTACAACCAAGAAAACTCTGATCTGATTGTGAAGCAATATATGAACTTCACTTAGGAGCTTGACAATGTTTTGCATGTAAGGCTGGTCCAGAAAGCAAAGGCAGGTGCGATCCAAGACAAGATCGTAAAATTGACCCACAATTGGCTTGGTGGTTGTATGTAGAAGGTAACGATAGAAGGATGATGTTTCTGCCTGGAGGTCTGTAACTGGTGGAGTGCAGCAGAGATCGGTGCTGCAAACATTGTTTATTTTATGTTTTCATGGCTTGGATGTGAATGTAGGAGGTGTGACTACAAAGTTTGCAGAGAACGGGTAATGTTGCGGATAGCAAGGAAATCTGTCATAGTCTGCAGCAGGATATAGGCGAGATCATCGAAAACTTATTGTCATGCAGGGATATCAATACTGGAGGACCCAGTTTTCTTCACACAAGGCGTTTAATACCTGATATATTTTGCCAGAGGAGTTGGTGGAATCAAATGTAATTACTGCATTTAAGAGGCATTGCGATTTAACAGATGATGCGTTGAATATTAAATATTATGATATTTAATGGTATTAATCATAATGCTTGTAAGAGTGCTGTTATGATCTGTAGAACCAAAGAGGATAAATGTCTAAAATTTCCTGATTTCAAATTGTCTGACAAGAATCTTACTGTTTGTAAAACGGTAAAATATCTTGGGCATTTTATTACAGAACAAATGACAGATGATGATAATATTTATGGGCAGCAACGTATGCTGTATATACAGGCACATTTTCCCTTGCGTACGTTTGGTGCGTGTACAAATGTGGTGAAGATGTCGCTGTTTAGAGCATATTGCACACTATACTGCACACCTGTGGTCAAACTACAGAAGGACAAGTTTTCAGAGATTAAAAGTGGCCTATAATGATGCCATGAGAACACTGCTAAGTAACCTAGATGGTGCAGTGCTAGTAACAGGTTTGTGGCTGCAGGAATCAATACTTTCGAAATCTATCCTAAGAAATCATATGTATAAATTAATTTGCAGGATAAATTACTCTAAAAATGTAATTATTGTGGCCTTGTCAAACATAACGTCAAACTACACGCTACGAGTCCCAGTTGTGGAGACACTGGTATCGTTGTCTTGTTGTAGGGCACAGATCTTTCTTTTTATTCTGCATTTTAAATCACATATTGTGTTTTTTTTTAATATCTAATACTCTTATTAGCAATGTTACAACATTTTGAGGTTTTGAAAATCAAGTCTGCAATTTATCCCATCAGATAAAGCATAAAAATAAGTTTAATTTGACACCTAATTCACTTTCATATCTTCAGTATTAAGAAAGTTATGACCATTTTCATACTCGGAAATTAGCACCTTGTTCCCCATTGCCTTTCAATTGACTTAACTCAAAAGCTCTGATCTAGAACAGTTAAAAGCCCATATCTTTCTTAAAAATTAAGAGAACTCAATGACATTTTCAGTTATTGCAGTCTGAAGAAGGGTCTCGACCCGAACCGTCGCCCATTTCCTTCGCTGCATCGATGCTGCCTCACCCGCTGAGTTTCTACAGCATTTTTGTCTCCCACCCAGGAACAAGGATGTGTTCAAGTGCAAACAAACTTTGCTCTCTGTCTCTGTGATGCTTCCCCCAGAGTCCATTAATACCATTAATCTCCCATATAAGTATTGCATAGAGATGTCTTGAAAAGAACAATGGAAAATATAATAGTTTTACCTCGGTTGATGATATCAGATGTTTCTCTCAATGCCATGTTGCAGAAAAAGGTGGGATCAAACTTTTCAATGGGCAACGAACCATCTACCACCAACATTGTTTTGGTTTCATCAATAACCCTGCAAATATTTAACAGCTGGTTAGAAACTGAGCATGAGCTGTTTTTTTCAGCAGTACTATAAAAACAAACATTGTTTCAGTCAAAAGCATGTCCTACCTGCTCATGCGACCAGCTTCCTCCTGAAATAAATAAAATAGACTGAGATGGATCATTATGATCCCGACGGCGGGAATTTCACCAAATTGCTCACAGAAAAAAACCCTCTGACAATTCCCATTTCCCAACTTTGCCGCTGTCACACAGACAGAAAGTGGATATTGTCGTAGCGACATTGAACGCGCTTGCAAGTAAGACAGGGCAGGTCATGGGATTTAATCTAGAGAAGATATCAGAGATAATGGAATGGAATATTTTAAGATCAGCGGCGGATTTAAATAGGTGGGGGTTGGATATAGTATCGCTCCTTGTGGGGAGACCAAAAATCAAAGCTGAAATGTATGATGGCCTTTAATAAACTCCACGTGCTGCAGTAAAGAGAACGTGGAACTCAGCGGACGGCCTGAAGTCAATATTGCAGATAAATTTAAGTTGAAGTGGGATAAACACATGAGGATTCCTGGAATTTGGAGCATTGTTGTTGGATGTGTGAGAAGATGGAACAAATTGAACTTTGACACGGTTCTGAATTGCTGGTAAATGATGCATTTATTTCCAAAATTTAACCCACCGCATTGTGACTGTTCACTTTCACTTCACCAAACTGTAGTGTAACCCCTCACCTTCAGAAACATCACGCCGTCCTTGTGGTCTATCTGTTTCTGTAACTTTGAGAGTTCCTCCTGAATGGAATTTAAATTTGCTTGTATCTCTTGAAGATTTTTCTCCATTGTTTTTACAATCTTCGCTTCTTCTTCACGGATATCTCTGAGTATGCGCTGCTCTTTCTCAGTGAGAATCTGGTGCAGTTCAGCAAACTGGTATGTGACCTGTGACTGAAGGTTGTGTGACTGTTCCTGTCAGGTGAAAGATGAGAATCAATATATTATATCACTCTGCTGTGTTTCCTCATGACATGGAAGTTACATTTGGTTAATTAATGTCGTGTTTTGGAGTGCAGAAATATGTCCTTCAGCCCAACATGTCCATGCTGGGCTCCATACGTATCTATATTAATTCAATTTACTTATATATAATCCGCTCCCTTCATTACCGTGACAATTCAAGAGCTCCTCATGATATTTTTGAAATGTTTGGTGAATGTTACATACAATTACATCATTCCCATTTCCCCAGTACAATTCCCTGCAGCCGATTCCTTTCCATGTCTTCATTAGCCCTCAGTTGACAGCACCAGGTCACCAGAACTAGCAGACAGCAGCACCATTTAGAATGACAGACTTCATAGTGTGATACAACAAGGGGTGTTAGATACCAACCAAGACGTCCCATTTGTTGGATAATTCCACTTGTCCGAATTTGACCCATCTATATTACTAAAAGTAAGATCTTGACAGCTTTTGACTCACTGTGATGTCATTTCCGAGAGAATGCCGCAAAATACGGCCTTCATTTTTGGCCACCACGCTCAGAGCCCCCCTCCGCCGGACTGCACCAGAGGAGTTTTCCCATCGATGAAAAATCAGAGAGATATTAATTTTGAACACACTCATTCATGCACATGTGTGAATAAGTCTGTGTGTGTGTGTGTGTGTGAATGAGTCTGTGTGTGTCTGAATGAGTCTGTGTGTGTGTGTGTGAATGAATCTGCGTGGGAATGAGTCTGTGTGTGTGTGAATAAGTGTGTGTGTGTGTGTGTGTGTGTGTGTGAATAAGTGTGTGTGTGTGAATAAGTCAGTGTGTGTGTGAATGAGTCTGTGTGTGCGTGAATGAGTCTGTGTGTGTGTGTGTGAATACGTCTCTGTGTGTAAATGAGCCTGTGTGTGTGTGTGTGAATGAGTCTGTGAGTGTGTGTGAATGAGTCTGTGAGTGTGTGTGAATGAGTCTGTGAGTGTGAATAATTCTGTGTGTATGTGAATGAGTCCGTGTGTGTGTGTGTGTGTGAATAAGTCTGTGTGTGTATCTATGTGTGTGAATGAGGCTGTGTGTGTGTGTGTGCGTGAATGAGTCTGTGTGTGTGTGTGTGAATGAGTTTCTGTGTGTGTGTGTGTGTGTGTGTGTGTGTGTGTGAATGAGTCTGTGTGTGTCTGTGTGTTAATGAGCCTGTGTGTGTGTGTGTCTGTGTGTATGAATGAGTCTCTGTGTGTGAATGAGTCTGTATGTGTGTGAACATGTCTGTGTGTGTGTGAATGAGTGTGTGTGTGTGTGAATGAGTCTGTGTGTGTGTGTGTGTGAATGAGTGTGTGTGTGTTAGTGTGAATAAGTGTGTGTGAATGAATCTGTGTGTGTGTGTGACTGTGTGTGAGTGCGTCTGTGGCTGTGTGTGAATGAGTCTGTGTGTGTGTGAATGAGTATGTGTGAATGAGTGTGTGTGTGTGTGTGTGAATAGGTCCGTGTGTGTCTGTATTTGTGAAGGATTCTGTGTGTGTGTGTGTGAATGAGTCTCCGTGTGTGTATCTGTGTCTACGAATGAGTCTGTGTGTGTGAATGTGTCTGTGTGTGTGTGAATATGTGTGTATGTGTGTGTGAATGAGTGTGTGTGTGAATGAGATTGTGTGTGTGAATGAGTGTGCGTGTGTGTGAATAAGTCCGTGTGTGTCTGTGTGTGTGAATTAGTCTGTGTGTGTGCGTGAATGAGTCTGTTTGTGTATGTGTGAAAGAGTCTCTTTGTGTGTGTCTGTGTGTGTTTGTGTGAATGAGTGTGTTTTTGTGTGAATGTGTGTGTGTCTCTCTGTGTGTGTGAATGGTCTGTGTGTGTGTGTGTGTGCGTGTGTGTGTGTGTGTGTGTGAATGGGTCTGTGTGTGTGTGTGTGTGTGTGTGTGTGTGTGTGTGTGTGTGTTAGTAAGTGTGTGTGAATTAGTCTGTGTGTGTGTCCCTGAATTAGTTTCTGCATGTGTGTGAATGCGTCTGTGTCTGTGTGAATGACTCTGGGTGTGTGTGTCTGTGTGAATGCGTCTGTGTTTGTGTGAATGAGTGTGTGTGTGTGTGTGAATGAGTCAGTGTGTGTGTGTGTGTGAATGAGTGTGCGTGTGTGTGAAAAAGAATGTGTGTGTGTTGTTGTGTGTGTATTAATGAGTCTGTGTGTGTGAATGCGTTTGTGTGTGTGTGCATGAATGAGTCTGTGTGTATGTGTGAATGATTCTTTGTACGTGTGAATGAGTCTGTGTGTGTGTGTGAATGAGTGTATGTGTCTGTGAATAAGTCTCTTTGTGTGTGTGTGTGAATGTGTCTGTGTGTGAATGAGTGTGTGTGTGAATGAGTGTGTGTGTGCGGGTGTGTGTGTGAATGAGTCAGTGTGTGTGTGAATGTGTCTGTGTGTGTGTGCGTGAATAAGTCTGTGTGTGTGTCTGTGTGTGAATGAGTATGTGTGTGTCTGCGAGCGTGTGTGTCTGTGAATAGGTATGTGTGTGCATGTCTGTGTGTGTGTGTGTTTGAATGAGCCTGTGTGTGTGTGTTTGTGCCTGTGTGGGTGTGAATGAGTCTATGTGTGTGTGCGTGTGTCTCAGTGTGTGAATGAGTCTGTGTGTGTGTGAATGAGTCTATATGTGTGTGTGTGTGTGTGTGTGTGCGTGTGTGTGCGTCTGTGTGTGTGTTTGTGTGAATGTGTGTGTTTGTGTGAATGTGTGTGTTTGTGTGAATGAGTGTGTGTATGTGCGTGTGTGTGAATGAGTGTGTGTGTGAATGGGTCTGTGTGTGTGAATGCATCTGTGTCTGTGTGAATGAGTCTGTGTGTGTCTGTGAATGCGTCTGTGTGTGTGTGAATGAGTCTGTGTGTGAATAAGTGTGTGTGAAAAAGTATGCGTGTGTGTGTGTCCGTGTGTGCGTTAATGAGTCTGTGTGTGTGTGTGTGTGTGTATGAATGAGTCAGTGTGTGGGTAAATGATTCTTTGTGCGTGTGAATGTGTATGTGTGAATAAGTGTGTGTGTCTGTGAATAAGTCTTTGTGTGTGTGTGAATGAGTCTGTGTGTATGTGAATGAGTCTGTGTGTGTGTGTCTGTGTGTGTGTGTGTGTGTGTGTGAGTCAGAGTGTGTGTGAATTAGTGTGTGTGAAAAAGTATGTGTGTGTGAATAAGTATGTGTGTGTGTGAATGCATCTGTGTCTGTGTGAATGATTCTGTGTGTGTATGCGTCGGTGTGTGTGTGAATGAGTGTGCGTGTGTGTGTGTGAATGAGTCAGTGTTTGTTAACGAGTCTGTGCGTGTGTTTGTGTGAATGAGTCTGTGTGTGTGAATAAGTCTATGTGTGTGTCCGTGTGTGTGAATAAGTCTATGTGTGTGTCCGTGTGTGTGAATGAGTCCTTTTGTGTGTGTGCCTGTGTGTGTGTGTGAATTGAGTCTGTGTGTGTATCTGTGAGTGAGTCTGCGTGTGTGAGTGAGTCTGCGTGTGTGAGTGAGTCTGCGTGTGTGAGTGAGTCTGCGTGTGTGAGTGAGTCTGCGTGTGTGAGTGAGTCTGCGTGTGTGAGTGAGTCTGCGTGTGTGAGTGAGTCTGCGTGTGTGAGTGAGTCTGCGTGTGTGAGTGAGTCTGCGTGTGTGAGTGAGTCTGCGTGTGTGAGTGAGTCTGCGTGTGTGAATGAGTCTGCGTGTGTGAGTCCGTGTGAATGAGTCTGCGTGTGCGTCCGTGTGAATGAGTCTGCGTGTGCGTCCGTGTGAATGACTCTGCGTGTGCGTGCGTGTGAATGACTCTGCGTGTGCGTGCGTGTGAATGACTCTGCGTGTGCGTGCGTGTGAATGACTCTGCGTGTGCGTGCGTGTGAATGACTCTGCGTGCGTGTGAATGACTCTGCGTGCGTGTGAATGACTCTGCGTGCGTGTGAATGACTCTGCGTGCGTGTGAATGACTCTGCGTGCGTGTGAATGACTCTGCGTGCGTGTGAATGACTCTGCGTGCGTGTGAATGACTCTGTGTGCGTGTGAATGACTCTGTGTGCGTGTGAATGACTCTGTGTGCGTGTGAATGACTCTGTGTGCGTGTGAATGACTCTGTGTGCGTGTGAATGACTCTGTGTGCGTGTGAATGACTCTGTGTGCGTGTGAATGACTCTGTGTGCGTGTGAATGACTCTGTGTGCGTGTGAATGACTCTGTGTGCGTGTGAATGACTCTGTGTGCGTGTGAATGACTCTGTGTGCGTGTGAATGACTCTGTGTGCGTGTGAATGACTCTGTGTGCGTGTGAATGACTCTGTGTGCGTGTGAATGACTCTGTGTGCGTGTGAATGACTCTGTGTGCGTGTGAATGACTCTGTGTGCGTGTGAATGACTCTGTGTGCGTGTGAATGACTCTGTGTGCGTGTGAATGACTCTGTGTGCGTGTGAATGACTCTGTGTGCGTGTGAATGACTCTGTGTGCGTGTGAATGACTCTGTGTGCGTGTGAATGACTCTGTGTGCGTGTGAATGACTCTGTGTGCGTGTGAATGACTCTGTGTGCGTGTGAATGACTGTGTGTGCGTGTGAATGACTGTGTGTGCGTGTGAATGTCTGCGTGTGTGAATGACTCTGCGTGTGTGAATGACTGTGTGTGTGTGTCTGTGAGAATGAGTCTGTGTGTGTGTGTGAATGAGTCTGTGTGTGTGTGAATGAGTCTGTGTGTGTGTGAATGAGTGTGTGTTTGTGTGAATGGATCTGTGTGTGTGTGAAAGCATCTGTGTCTGTGTGAATGAGTCTGTGCGTGTCTGTGTGAATGCGTCTGTGTGTGTGAGTGTGAATAAGTGTGTGTGAAAACGTATGTGTATGTGTGTCTGTGTGTGAGTTAATGAGTGTGTGTGTGTGAATTAGTGTGTGTTTGTGTGAGTGTGTGTGTGTGTGTGTGAGTCCTCGTGTGTGGATGGGTCTGTGTGTTTGTGAATGGGTCTGTCTGTGTGTGAATGGGTCTGTGTCTGTGTGTGTGTGTGTGAATGAGTGTGTGTGAATGAATGTATGTGTGAAAAAGTGTGTGTGTGTGCATCTGTGTGTGTGTATGAATGAGTCTGTGTGTGTGTGCGTGTGAATGAGTCTGTGTGTGTGTGAATGAGTATGTGTGTGTATGTGTGTATGTGTGTGTGTATGAGTCTGTGTGTGTGGGTGGGTGTGAATGATTCTGTGTGTGTGTGTGAATGAGTCTGTGCGTGTGTGAATGAGTGTGTGTGTGTGTGTGTGAGAGAGTCAGTGTGTGTGTGTGTGATTTAGTGCGTGTGTGTGTGAATAAGTATGTGTGTGTGTGTGAATTCGTCTGTGTCTGTGTGAATGATTCTGTGTGTGTATGCGTCGGTGTGTGTGTGAATGAGTGTGTGTGTGTGTGTGTGTGTGTGTGTGTGTGAATGAGTCAGTGTGTGTGTGAACGAGTCTGTGCGTGTGTTTGTGTGAATGAGTCTGTGTGTGTGAATAAGTATGTGTCTGTGTGTGTGAATGAGTCCTTTTGTGTGTGTGTCTGTGTGTGTGTGTGTGTGTGTGAATGAGTGTGTGTTTGTGTGAATGTGTGTGTGTGAGTGAGTCTGCGTGTGTGAATGGGTCTGTGTCTGTGTGAATGAGTCTGTGTGTGTGTCTGTGTGAATGCGTATGTGTGTGAATGAATCAGTGTGTGTGTGAATGCGTCAGTGTGTGTGAATGAGTGCGTGTGTGAATGAGTGTGTGTGTTAAAAATTATGTGTGTGTGTATGCGTCTGCGTGTGTGTGTATTAATAGTAAGATTAAACAAGAACTTACCAGTTTGAAGTTTGATCTTTATTTTATGAGGAGTTACGATGAGGGATTAAGTGAAGACCCCGCCAGCACGAATGCGCGACATCTCTTCAAAGCAGTGGTGTGAAATCACAGAAAAACATAGTCACAATGACTAATATAGTAAGATAACAAGAGAACTTTCATACCAGGTGATCTTTATAATAGAGGGTTGGGAGCGGAGGGCACGTAATCCCTCATCGTAACTCCTCATAAAATAAAGATCAAACTTCAAACTGGTAAGTTCTTGTTTAATCTTACTATTTTACTTCGGAGTCACGTGAGTGACTACGTGAAGATTTCAAAGCTTCTGTGATTTCATGCCCTGGAAGCTCCATGCTCACACACCGCTAAAGCTGGGATGAGAGGATGGACGGAATTCAGACAAGACACTGGCTGAAAAACAAAATCAGGTATTTATTCATACCAAAACAAAGTAGCATCCCTAAAGGGTAAGCTATTTGGCAGCACTCAAAATCCTCCCTGCATAAGTATCAGAGGAGGTCACGGGTTTATAATAAAAGCGGTGGAAAGTCTTCTCATTACTCCACCCCGCTGTAGCCAGGATGTGATCCATAGGTACCTCCATCCTTCTAGCCGCCGAGGTGGATGCTGCCCTGGTGGAGTGAGATTTAAATTTATTAGTATCCACCCCTGCTGCATCCAGTACCACCCTTAACCATCTGGATATGGTTTGCACCGTGACTCTATGATGGGGCTTCTTGTGACTAATGAGTAAAGCCGTTTCCGTGCCCCTAAGATTTTTGGTGACTGCAATGTATCGCAAAATTAATGATACAATGCAAAGTCGAGGTTCTGCTGGATAAGCCAGAAACTCCAAGTAATGTCCAGACACTCCAGGTCGATCTTGTTTCAGCAGTCCCTGCACATAGAAAGTAATTTTTTCACTGGTGACTGCCATATCATCCAGGCTAAGCTTGTGCAGGGACTGAACCCGCTGTGCCGTGATCAGTGCCATAATCATGACCATCTTATAGGTGAGTTTAGCCAATGGGAGTCCCGTGTTAGGTGTCCATCCTCGCAGCATAGTCAATACTGTGCTGATATCCCAAACATGGCTATATCGAGCCCTAGGGGGATTAGTATTAAATATTCCCCTCATAAACTTAGACACTAGAGGATGTGACCCAATTCCCAATTGGTCACTCCCCTTGCCCAGGTAAGATGATAGGGCACTCCTGGCACAGTTAATGGCACTGTAACTAAGACCCTCATCAAAATGAAGGGTAGCCAAGAATTCCAACACTTCCGAAATGGTGGCGGTTTCATATGTTGTGTTGGTAGTGACGCAGTATCCTTCCCATTTCCTGATGTAGGTCAGATACTGCTTCCTCGTGGACTCTCTGCAGGCCGCTGTGATGGTATCAATGGTCCTGTTGGAGAGTCCGAATCCGCGAAGTGGTCGTTTTAGAATCTGCAAATTAACAAGTCCATGCGGTCATGACACGGATGACTTGCTCCCGTAACAGGATGAACGAGCAGGCTAGGTCTTTTGTTCACCCTGATACAGGGTTCCGTGGCCATCTTCTGTACCATAGGGAACCATGGTTGGGTAGGCCAGTCGGGCACCACCAAAATACCCGATGCAGAGTCTTGCTTAATTTTCTGCAAGACCCGACTGATGAGGCAGAAAGGGGGGAATACGTAACAAAATAGATCCCCCCAATGTAGCGTGAATGCATCCATCGCTACTGCCCCCGGGTCTGGTTCCCAAGCAACATATGTTGGTAATTGGTGATTTAGCCTGGACGCGAAAAGGTCGATATCTGGTGTTCCATAACGTTCCACAATATCTGAAAACACCCTCCGATCCAACATCCATTCTATGTTGTCGTTGAATTTACGTGATCTGGTGTCTGCCACTATATTTAGCTTACCTGGAAGGTAAGTAGCTGAGATCCAGATTTCTCTTTGCAGACACCAGTGCCAGATATTGTTAGCCAATTCGTCACACGATATCGACTTAATACCGCCCATATGGTTAATATATGCTACCACCGTAGTGTTATCAATTTGTAATCTAATATGAACTTTGTGCATATAAGTGCAGTATGCTTTAAGGCCATGAAATGCTGCCAGCATTTCCGAATAGTTAATCCCCAAGTTTTTGTATAGGGTTAACTCTGGTGCACTCCATCTACCTCCACAACTAGAGGTAGTGTTAGTAGCTCCCCACCCTTCGGCACTGGCATCCGTTTGTAGGATGACCGAGGGATCGATAATATTGATAGGTTTGGAACAATTTTGGGCATTCCCCATCCACCAATATAATTCGGCTTTCGCCTTCCCCGAAATTTCCATAGGCCTGTCGAAATGGCCTGTATGTTTTTTGAGCGCTATAATTTTCGCTCTTTGTAAGTTTTGGTAATGTAAGGGTCCAAATTGTGCTGCAGGGAATGCCGCTACTATCTTCCCAATCACGCTGGCCACCTGCCGAATGGATGGGGCCTTGGCGCCAATGAGGCTCCTGCTTGGTGGCAACGTAACAGACATTTGCACTGAGTCAATGATGAACCCCAGATATTTCATGGTGGTAGCGGGTTCCAATATTGATTTATCTGGATGTATCGTAAACCCCAGCTTCTGGAAAAGATGTTTTGTGGCTGTAACTGCCAAAGTAGCCATTTCCAAATTTTCCCCCACTATGAGGATGTCATCAAGATAGGCCATAACAGTATGATTCTGTTTCCTTAAGTAGGCCAAAGCTGGTTTTAATATCTTAGTAAACAGTCTGGGTGCTGACGATAACCCATTAGGCAAAGCTTTGTATTGCCATAATTGTCCCATCCAGACAAACTTTAAGTATTTCCTATGATCCTTGTGAATGGGTACTGAATAATATGCATCCTTGAGGTCAATGCATGCCATGTAGTACCCATTGGCTATTAACTGTATAGCAGTATTGAAGGTGTCCATTTTAAAATGTATATACTCAACAGAAGTATTCAGATCAGTTAGATCAATGATGATGCGGCACCCGCCATCTTTTTTATTTTTGGTGAAAATATTGGACACGAACTCCTGAGATTCTCTGATGGCTTTCTCAACTACCCCTTTCTGTACTAATCTCTGTAGTTCAGCATGCCCTGCTGCCCTATCTTTAAGTGAAAGGACGAATTTCAGGTTAGGTGCATGTTGTACTGGGGTAGGGAGTTCGTGAACAAATTCAATTTTATATCCCTGAATACTTCTGAGTATATAAGGATCAGAGGTAAAAGTGCGCCAATTCTCAATGAACATGTGCAACCTGCCCCCTACACAAAGTGAATTTAGACCAGATGTGTTTCTGGGGACCCCAGACCCACCTACCTCCATGGTTACTGCCGGTATGAGTCTGTGTGTTTGTCTGTGAATAAGTCTGTGTATGTGTGTGAATGCGTCGGTGTGTGTGTGTGAATGAGTGTGTGTGTGTGTGTGTGTGAATGTTTCTGTGTGTGTGTGTGTGTCCGTGTGGGTGTGAATGAGTCTGTGTGTGTGTGTGTGTGAATGAGTCTCTGAGTGTGTGTGTGTGTGTGAATGAGTCTCTGAGTGTGTCTGTATATGTGTGTGAATGAGTGTGTGTTTGTGTGAATGAGTGTGTCTGTGTGTGAATGAGTGTGTGTGTGAATGAGTCTGTGTGTGTGTGAATGGGTCTGTGTGTGTGTGAATGGGTCTGTATGTGTGTGTGAATGAGTGTGTGTGTGTCTGTGTGAATGCCTCTGTGTGTGTGTGTGTGAATGCCTCTGTGTGTGTGTGTGTGTGTGTGTGTGTGTGTGTGTGTGTGTGTGTGTGTGTGTGAGAATGAGTCAGTGTGTGTATGTCTGTGTGTGTGTTAATGAGTCTGTGTGTGTGAATGCGTCTGTGTGTGTTTGTATGTGTGTGTATGAATGAGTCTGTGTGTGTGTGAATGATTCTTTGTGCGTGGGAATGAGTCTGTGTGTGTGAACGAGTGTGTGTGTATCTGTGTGTGTGAAGAGTCTGTCTGTGTGTATCTGTGTTTGAGAATGAGTCAGTGTGTGTGTGAATTAGTGTGTATGTAAATAAGTATGTGTGTGTGTGAATAAGTATATGTGTGTATGTGTGTGTGTGTGTGAATGAGTCTGTGTGTGTCTGTGAATGAGTCTGTGTGTGTGTCTGTGAATAAGTATCTGTGTGTGTGTGAATTCGTCTGTGTCTGTGTGAATTCGTCTGTGTGTGTGAATGGGTCTGTGCCTGTGTGAATGAGTCTGTGTGTGTGTCCGTGTGAATGCGTCTGTGTGTGAATGAGTCAGTGTGTGTGAATGCGTCAGTGTGTGTGAATGCGTCAGTGTGTGTGTGAATGAGCGTGTGTGTTAAAAATTATGTGTGTGTGTATGCGTCTGTGTGTGTGTATTAATGAGTCTGTGTGTGTGTGAATGATTCTGTGGGTGTGTGAATGATTCTGTGTGCGTGTGAATGACTCTGTGTGTGTGAATGAGTCTGTGTGTGTGAATGAGTCTGTGTGTGTGAATGAGTCTGTGTGTGTGAATGAGTCTGTGCGTGTGTGAATGAGTCTGTGCGTGCGTGATTGAGTCTGTGTGTGTATCTGTGAGTGTGAATGAGTCTGTGTGTGTGTGAATGAGTCTCTGTGTGTGTGTGAATGAGTGTGTGTTTGTGTGAATGGATCTGTGTGTGTGAAAGCATCTGTGTCTGTGTGAATGAGTCTGTGCGTGTCTGTGTGAATGCGTCTGTGTGTGTGAATGCGTCTGTGAATGTGTGTGTGTGTGAATAAGTGTGTGTGAAAAAGTATGTGTATGTGTGTCTGTGTGTGAGTTAATGAGTCTGTGTGTGTGTGTGTGTGAATGAGTGTGTGTTTGTGTGAGTGTGTGTGTGTGTGTGAGTCTGCGTGTGTGGATGGGTCTGTGTGTTTGTGAATGGGCCTGTCTGTGTGTGAATAGGTCTGTGTCTGTGTGAATGCGTCTGTGTGTGTGAGTGTGTGTGTGTGTGAGTGTGTGTGTGTGTGTGTGTGAATGAGTATGTGTGAATGAATGTGTGTATGAATGAGTATGTGTGCGTGTGTGTGTGTGTGCCTGTGAGAATGAGTCTGTGTGTGAATGAGTCTGTGTGTGCGTGATTGAGTCTGTGTATCTGTGAGTGTGAATGAGTGTGTGTGTGCGCATGTGTGTATGTGTGTATGAGTCTGTGTGTGTGGGTGGGTGTGAATGATTCTGTGTGTGTGTGTGTGTGTGTGAATGAGTCTGTGTGTGTGTGTGTGTGTGTGAATGATTCTGTGTGTGAATGAGGCTGTGTGTGTGAATGATTATGTGTGTGTGTGTGTGAATGATTATGTGTGTGTGCCTGTGTGTGTGCATGTGCGAATTAGTCTCTGTGTGTGTGAATGAATCTTTGTGTGTGTGTGAATGAGTCTGTGTGTGTGTGTGTGTGTGTGAATGAGTCTGTGTGTGTGTGTCTGTGTGTGTGTGAATGAGTCTGTGTGTTTGTCTGTGAATAAGTCTGTGTATGTGTGTGAATGCGTCGGTGTGTGTGAATGAGAGTGTGTGTGTGTGTGTGAATGTTTCTGTGTGTGTGTGCCTGTGTGGGTGTGAATGAGTCTGTGTGTGTGTGTGTGAATGAGTCTCTGAGTGTGTCTGTATATGTGTGTGAATGAGTGTGTGTTTGTGTGAATGAGTGTGTCTGTGTGTGAATGAGTGTGTGTGTGAATTAGTCTGTGTGTGTGAATGGGTCTGTGTGTGTGTGTCTGAATTGGTCTGTATGTGTGTGTGAATGAGTGTGTGTGTTTCTGTGTGAATGCCTCTGTGTGTGTGAATGAGTGTGTGTGTGTGTGTGTGTGTGTGTGTGTGTGTGTGAATGAGTCAGTGTGTGTATGTCTGTGTGTGTGTTAATGAGTCTGTGTGTGAATGCGTCTGTGTGTGTTTGTATGTGTGTGTAACAATGAGTCTGTGTGTGTGTGATTGATTCTTTGTGCGTGGGAATGAGTCTGTGTGTGTGTGAACGAGTGTGTGTGTATCTGTGTGTGTGAATGAGTCTGTCTGTGTGTATCTGTGTTTGAGAATGAGTCAGTGTGTGTGAATTAGTGTGTATGTAAATAAGTATGTGTGTGTGTGAATAAGTATATGTGTGTCTGTGTGTGTGTGTGTGAATGAGTCTGTGTGTGTCTGTGAATGAGTCTGTGTGTGTGTCTGTGAATAAGTATCTGTGTGTGTGAATTCGTCTGTGTCTGTGTGAATTCGTCTGTGTGTGTCTGTGTGCGTGTGTGAATTGAGTCTGTGTGTGTATCTGTGAGTGTGAATGAGTCTGTGTGTGTGTGAATGAGTCTCTGTGTGTGTGTGAATGAGTGTGTGTTTGTGTGAATGTGTGTGTGTGTGTGAGTGAGTCTGCGTGTGTGAATGGGTCTGTGTCTGTGTGAATGAGTCTGTGTGTGTGTCCGTGTGAATGCGTCTGTGTGTGAATGAGTCAGTGTGTGTGTGAATGCATCAGTGTGTGTGAATGAGTGTGTGAATGAGTGTGTGTGTTAAAAACTATGTGCGTGTGTATGCGTCTGTGTGTGTGTGTATTAATGAGTCTGTGTGTGTGTGTGAATGATTCTGTGGGTGTGTGAATGATTATGTGTGCGTGTGAATGACTGTGTGTGAATGAGTCTGTGTGTGTGTGTCTGTGAGAATGAGTCTGTGTGTGTGTGAATGAGTCTGTGTGCGTGATTGAGTCTGTGTGTGTATCTGTGAGTGCGAATTAGTCTGTGTGTGTGTGAATGAGTCTGTGTGTGTGTGAATGAGTGTGTGTTTGTGTGAATGGATCTGTGTGTGTGTGAAGGCATCTGTGCCTGTGTGAATGAGTCTGTGCGTGTCTGTGTGAATGTGTCTGTGTGTGTGAATGTGTGTGTGTGTGTGTGTGTGAATAAGTGTGTGTGAAAAAGTATGTGTATGTGTGTCTGTGTGTGAGTTAATGAGTCTGTGTGTGTGTGAATTAGTGTGTGTTTGTGTGAGTGAGTCTGCGTGTGTGGATGGGTCTGTGTTTGTGAATGGGTCTGTCTGTGTGTGAATGGGTCTGTGTCTGTGTGAATGCGTCTGTGTGTGTGAGTGTGTGTGTGTGTGTGAATGAGTGTGTGTGAATGAATGTGTGTGTGAAAAAGTGTGTGTGTGTGTGCGCATATGAATGAGTCTGTGTGTGTGTGCGTGTGAATGAGTCTGTGTGTGTGTGTGAATGAGTATGTGTGCGTGTGTGTGTGTGTGTGCCTGTGAGAATGAGTCTGTGTGTGTGAATGAGTCTGTGTGTATCTGTGAGTATGAATGAGTGTGTGTGTATGTGTGCGTGTCTATGCGTCTGTGTGTGTGGGTGGGTCTGAATGATTCTGTGTGTGTGTGAATGAGTCTGTGCGTGTGTGAATGAGTGTGTGTGTGTGTGTGTGCGAGAGAGTCAGTGTGTGTGTGTGATTTAGTGTGTGTGTGAATAAGTATGTGTGTGTGTGAATTCGTCTGTGTCTGTGTGAATAAATCTGTGTGTGTATGCGTCGGTGTGTGTGTGAATTAGTGTGCGTGTGTGTGTGTGTGAATGAGTCAGTGTGTGTGTGAACGAGTCTGTGCGTGTGTTTGTGTGAATGAGTCTGTGTGTGAATAAGTATGTGTGTGTCTGTGTGTGTGAATGAGTCCTTTTGTGTGTGTGTCTGTGTGTGTGAATGAGTGTGTGTTTGTGTGAATGTGTGTGTGTGTGTGTGAGTCTGCGTGTGTGAATGGGTCTGTGTCTGTGTGAATGAGTCTGAGTGTGTGTCTGTGTGAATGAGTCAGTGTGTGTGTGAATGAGTCAGTGTGTGTGTGAATGCGTCAGTGTGTGTGAATGAGTGTGTGTGTGAATGAGTGTGTGTGTGAATGAGTGTGTGTGTACGCGTCTGCGTGTGTGTGTATTAATGAGTCTGTGTGTGTGTGTGAATGATTCTGTGGGTGTGTGAATGATTATGTGTGCGTGTGAATGAGTCTGTGCGTGTGAATGAGTCTGTGCGTGTGAATGAGTCTGTGCGTGTGAATGAGTCTGTGTGTGTGAATGAGTCTGTGCGTGTGTGAATGAGTCTGTGCGTGCGTGATTGAGTCTGTGTGTGAATGATTCTGTGGGTGTGTGAATGATTATGTGTGCGTGTGAATGAGTCTGTGCGTGTGAATGAGTCTGTGCGTGTGAATGAGTCTGTGTGTGTGAATGAGTCTGTGTGTGTGAATGAGTCTGTGAGAATGAGTCTGTGTGTGTGTGAATGAGTCTGTGTGTGCGTGATTGAGTCTGTGTGTGTATCTGTGAGTGTGAATGAGTCTGTGTGTGTGTGTGTGAATGAGTCTCTGTGTGTGTGTGAATGAGTGTGTGTTTGTGTGAATGGATCTGTGTGTGTGTGAAAGCATCTGTGTCTGTGTGAATGAGTCTGTGCGTGTCTGTGTGAATGCGTCTGTGTGTGTGAATGCGTCTGTGTGTGTGAATGTGTGTGTGTGTGTGAATGTGTGTGTGTGAAAAAGTATGTGTATGTGTGTCTGTGTGTGAGTTAATGAGTCAGTGTGTGTGTGTGAATGAGTGTGTGTTTGTGTGAGTGTGTGTGTGTGTGAGTCTGCGTGTGTGGATGGGTCTGTGTGTTTGTGAATGGGTCTGTCTGTGTGTGAATGGGTCTGTGTCTGTGAATGCGTCTGTGTGAGTGAGTGTGTGAGTGAGTGTGTGTATGAGTGTGTGTGAATGAATGTGTGTGTGAAAAAGTATGTGTGTGTGTGTGCATCTGTGTGTGTGTATGAATGAGTCTGTGTGTGTGTGCGTGTGAATGAGTCTGTGTGTGTGAATGTGTATGTGTGCGTTTGTGTGTGTGTGCCTGTGAGAATGAGTCTGTGTGTGTGAATGAGTCTGTGTGTGCGTGATTGAGTCTATGTGTGTATCTGTGAGTGTGAATGAGTGTGTGTGTGCATGTGTGTATGTGTGTGTGTGTATGAGTCTGTGTGTGTGGGTGGGTGTGAATGATTCTGTGTGTGTGTGTGTGAATGAGCCTGTGCATGTGTGAATGTGTGTGTGTGTGTGTGTGTGTGTGTGTGTGTGTGTGTGTGTGTGTGTGAATGAGGCTGTGTGTGAATGATTATGTGTGTGTGTGTGTGAATTATTCTGTGTGTGTGTGCCTGTGTGTGTGCATGTGCGAATTAGTCTGTGTGTGTGAATGAATCTTTGTGTGTGTGAGAATGAGTGTGTGTGTGTGAGAATGAGTGTGTGTGTGTGTGAATGAGTCTGTGTGTGTGTGTGTGTCTGTGTGTGTGTGAATGAGTCTGTGTGTTTGTCTGTGAATAAGTCTGTGTATGTGTATGAATGCGTCGGTGTGTGTGTGAATGAGTGTGTGTGTGTGTGTGAATGTTTCTGTGTGTGTGTGTGTGTCTGTGTGTGTGTGTGTGAATGAGTCTCTGAGTGTGTCTGTATATGTGTGTGAATGAATGTGTGTTTGTGTGAATGAGTGTGTCTGTGTGTGAATGAGTGTGTGTGAATGAGTCTGTGTGTGTGAATGGGTCTGTGTGTGTGTGTGTGTGTGAATGGGTCTGTGTGTGTGTGTGTATATGTGTGAATGCCTCTGTGTGTGTGAATGAGTGTGTGTGTGTGTGTGTGAATGGGTCTGTGTGTGTGGGAATGAGTGTGTGTGTATCTGTGTGAATGCCTCTGTGTGTGTGAATGAGTGTGTGTGTGTGTGTGAATGAGTCAGTGTGTATGTCTGTGTGTGTGTTAATGAGTCTGTGTGTGTGAATGCGTCTGTGTGTGTTTGTATGTGTGTGTATGAATGAGTCTGTGTGTGTGTGGATGATTCTTTGTGCGTGGGAATGTGTGTGTGTGAATGAGTGTGTGTGTATCTGTGTGTGTGAATGAGTCTTTGTGTGTGTATCTGTGTTTGAGAATGAGTCAGTGTGTGTGTGAATTAGTGTGTATGTAAATAAGTATGTGTGTGTGAATAAGTATATGTGTGTCTGTGTGTGTGTGTGAATGAGTCTGTGTGTGTCTGTGTGGGTGTCAATGAGTCTGTGTGTGTGCCTGTTTGAATGAGTCTTTGTGTGTGAGTGTGAATGAGTGTGTGTGTCTGTGAATGAGTCTGTGTATGTGTCTGTGAATAAGTATCTGTGTGTGTGTGAATTCGTCTGTGTCTGTGTGAATTCGTCTGTGTGTGTCTGTGTGTGTGAATGCGTCGGTGTGTGTGTGTGAATGAGTCTGTGCACGTGTGTGTGAATAAGTCTGTGTGTGTGTGTGTGTAAGAATTAGTATGTGTGTGTGAATAAGTATGTGCGTGCATGTGTCTGTGTGTGGTTTAATGAGTGTGTGATTGTTTGAATGTGTGTGTGAATGAGTCTGTGTGTGTGTCTGTGTGGATGTGAGTGAGTCTGTGTGTGTGTGTGTGTGTGTGAATGATTCTGTGTGTGAATGAGTCTGTGTGCGTGTCTGTGTGAATGCGTCTGTGTGTGTGTGAATGAGTCCGTGTGTGTGAATGATTCTGTGTGCGTGTGAATGAGTGTGTGTGTGAATGAGTGTGTGTGTGTGAATAAGTATCTCTGTGTGTGTGTTTGAATGAGTCTGTGTGTGTGTGTGTGAATGAGTGTGTGTGTGTGTCTGTGTGGGTGTGAATGAGTCTGTGTGTGTGTGAAGGATTCTGTGTGTGTGAATGAGTCTGTGTGTGTGTGTGTGAATGAGTCTGGGTGTGTGTGAATGAGTGTGTGTTTGTGAATAAGCATGTGTGTGTGAATAAGTATGTGTGTGTGCGCGTTAATGAGTCTGTGTGCGTGTGAATGTGTGTGTGTGTGTGTGTGTCTGTGTCTGTGTGTGTGAACGAGAATAACAAATAGTATGCACCAGCGCAACAGGTAGACCCCCCCCCCCCCACTTTGTCTAAAAGTTTTCTCTCCACGAATTTGATAGTATACACCTGCCACAGACCATTCTTCAGGCTACTGTGCTCCAGGGAGTAAAGTCCTTGGCTGCTCAACCTCTCCCAACAATTCTGGCCCTCGACTACTGAGCTCTGTAGAGGTGCCAAATTATTGCACACATCACAGGGATGAAATCCACACTAGAACATTAAATCGGCAGTACAAACCTGGACTCCAGAAATGCTCATTTTCTGTTTCTGCTCCATTTTCTGGATGTCTGATTTCTTTTCTGTGAAGGCAGATTTCACCTGACCCTGGGGTTGGGATTCAGATCAGAGAATAAAAATATCAGAAAGCGAGCACGACATGACACAATGATGTGATCAGAATCGGTTTGCTTTTACCTTGTAGATTTCAACAGCTTCATCTACCGGCATGAAGCTGTGAGACTTGTGTTCCCGCCCAGCTGCACAAATCACACAGATCAGCTTCTTGTCCGTTTCACAAAACAGCTTCAGTTCTTCCTGATGTTTCTCGCACTGAAGTTTACTTTCCTTCTCTGTCTGATTCAGGCTCAGTGTTCGAGCTTTCTCAGACAGTCTCGCCAAGGCCCGACTCACCCTGAGGCTGCGGTCTGTAAACTCCTCTCTACATTCCGGGCAGGAGTTTCTCGGCTCCTTGTCCCAACTCTGTGTGATACAGGAGCGGCAGAAGTTGTGCCCGCACTCCAGTGACACCGGATCGGTGAAGAAATCCAGGCAGATGGGACAAACTGCCTCCTCGGTCCAACTCTCGACCTGGTCTTTCGCAGCCATTTTACATTCCGCCACTTCCTGGTTCAAAGTGTTTTCCGCTGCGCACGCTGCCGTCTCGGGGGAATTAATGTTATTTGGCTGCTAGTGCTCAGTGTTCAGTGTCCTGGCCACTCCCAACTAATCACACGAGGGAGGAGTCAGTTAGACATTAAACCGGCATGAATATAAACGAAAGTACATAATTTGGGTGAATGCAGTCTCTTGCCCACAGGGTGGGGATCGAGGACCAGACATAGGTTCAAAGTGAAGGGGAAAAGGTTGCGAAGAATCGGAGGGGTAACATTTTCACACAACGGATGATGGGTGCATGAAACAGGCTGCCAGAGGAGGTATGTGTAACAAGGAACTGCAGATGTTGGTTTAAACCGAAGATAGGCACCCTTCTTCAGATAGACGACAGAGCAGGTAGTTGAGGCTGGGACTATCCCATCGTTTAAAAAACAAAACAGTTAAATGGATAGGACAGGTGTGGGCGGATATGGACCAAGCTCAGGCAGGTGGGAATAGAAACATAGAAAAATAGGTGCAGGAGTAGGCCATTTGGCCCTTCGAGCCTGCACCGCCATTCAATGTGATCATGGCTGATCATCCAACTCAGTATCCCGTACCTGCCTTCTCCCCATACCCCCTGATCCCTTTAGCCACAAGTGCCACATCTAACGCCCTCTTAAATATAGCCAATGAACTGGCCTCAACTACCTTCTGTGGCAGAGAACTCCAGAGACTCACCACTCTCTGTGTAAAGAATGTTTTCCTCATCTCGGTCCTAAAGGAATTCTCCCTTATCGTTAGACTGTGACCCCTTGTTCTGGACTCTCCCAACATCGGGAACAATTTTCCAGCATCTAGCTTGTCCAACCCCTTAAGAATTGTGTAAGTTTCTGTAAGATCCCCCTTCAATCTTCTAAATTCCAGCGAGTACAAGCCGAGTCTACCCAATCGTTCCTCATATGAAAGCCCTGACATCCCAGGAATCAGTCTGGTGAATCTTCTCTGTACCCCCTCTATGGCAAGGATGTCTTTCTATGGCAAGAATGGTGCAGCTGGGACATGTTGGCCGGTGTGGGCAAGTTGGTCCCACGGGCTTGATTCTACACTGTATCACTCTGTGACTCAAGACTGACACAATGTGTTGGAGTAACTCAGCGGGTCATAGAAACAGGAATACGTGCAGGAATAGGCCATTTGGCCCCTCGAGACAGCACCGCCATTCAATATGGTCATGGCCTATCACCTACAGTCAATATACGGTTCCTGCTTTTTCTCCCCTATCCCTTGATTCCGTTAGCCCTAAGAGCTGTATCTAACTCTCTTGAAAACATCCAGTGAATTGGCCTCCACTGTCTGTGGCAGAGCATTCCACAGATTAACAACTGTCTGGGTAAATAATTCATTCCACATCTCCGTTGTAAATGGCCTACCCCTCATAGTTAAATTGTGACCCCCTGGTTCTGGACTCCCCCAATATCGGGAACATGTTTCCAGCATCTACCCGGTCTAATCCCTTAAGAATGTAAAATGTTTATATAAGACCCCTCTCTCATCCTTCTAAATTCTAGTGAATACACCCCAGTCGACCCATTCTTTCATCATACAGTTTGTCAGTTCCACCTGCAGGATGAGGTGACAGCACTTGCACTCTGTACTGTTTGTTAACAGAGCTGTGTTTTTAACTTCAAGATCGACACGAAATGCTGGAGCAGCTCAGCGGGACTGGCAGTCGCCTCTGGAAAGAAGGAATGAGTGACGGACCTGGTCGAGATCTTTACTCAGACCTCATCGACCCCCCCCCCCCCCCACCCACCCACCCCACCCCCTTCTCTCTGAAGCTCCACCATCACCCACCCCATCATAATACATCTGTAGTTCCTTCCAACCCTTCTTTAACCTCAAGATTGATTTCATTGTAGAAATCAAACGCTGGTTGGGTGACCACCTGCGTTTAGTCCATGCGACCACCCTGAACTTCCCGTTGCCTGTCACAGTAATTCTCAATCCTAATCCCACTCCGACTTATTGGTCCTCTATAACTCTGTAAAGATAGGGGATATATCATAATTTTGTAGAGGAAGGAACTGCAGATGCGGGTTTAAACCAAAGATAGACACAAAATGCTGGAGTGACTCAGCGGGACAGGCAGCATCACCGAAATGAAGCAATGAGTGACGTTTTCCTAAATGTCTTTAAAAAATAAAAGTTTAGTGGCAGGTCCACTAAATGTTTCACTTAACATTGAGAACGATTTAAAAAATATATTTTAAAAAAGTTGTCAGTGAGACTTAAGAGACATGTGGGGCTTCGTGGGAGGTTGTTGCACGCGGCGGGCGCTAGGACCCGGGTGAGCACAGGGCTGGTCGCGGGAGCGAGCGCGGCTGGTCGGCTCCCATTGAAGCGGACGGTGGTGCGCGGGCACGGGGGAGACGCAGCGCTGGGACTGGGTGGGTCGGGCGGCCGCGGGGTCCGCTCGCTCGCTCGCTCGCCGGAGACCAAAGTGAAGGCAGCTGCAGCTTAGAGCAGCAACAGAGCAGAGCCCAGCGCCTTGCGGCCGAGTCTGTCTGTCTGTCTGTCCGTCTGTCTCCCGGGATAGGGGAGAGGGACTGGGGAGGCGGGGGATCTGGGCTGTGAAACTTGCCAGCGGCCTCCGAGAGGGTCCTGAGCGAGGGCAAGGGGAGAGATTTGCAGACTGGCAAGGACCTGCAGAGAGGCGAGGTGCTCTTCACATGCCGCCGATTGTTTTCCAAGTGAACACAAGAGGCCGGCGCAGCAGACGGCACAGACAGCGGTGGGAGAGAGAGTGGCGAGTGGGAGAGAGTGGCGAGTGGGAGAGAGAGCGGAGGGGGTGAGAGAGCGGAAGGAGAGAGAGGAAGGGGAGTGAGGGAGAGAGGAAGGAGAGAGCGGCGAGGGAGAGAGAGAGTGTGTGGATTGGTGAGTGCTGTATCAACACCGCCCACATCACCACATGAGCCCGATGACACACCTGTGCTTGATAGTCACACTTCACTTCCTCAAGCACAGGTACGCCATCGGCCTTGGTGATGTGGGCGGCGCTGATACAGCGCTCACCAATAGGCACAAAGTGTGCATCCCGTCAATATGTGGGATTTACACTTTAAAAGCGCCAGAGCGGGTTAATCACATAATTGCAATCGAGAGTGCCCTGGATCTCAGTTCTCCGTCGTTATAGGTGAGTTTCCCTGTCTCCCCTCCCGGCTCCTATCCACTCCCGTCTCCACTCCTCCAGACCGCGGCGGTGAAGAAGACATCGACACACTGAGCCCAGGAAGGGAGACCGAGGCGCTGCTGAAGGAGACGAGACCACTGCCTTCAAGCTTCAGGGCCCCAAACATGTAGATCCGCCACTGAGTCTACGGGGTGATCGCAGGTCGGCACGGACTCGGTGGGCCGAAGGGCCTGTTTCCGCGCTGTATCTTTGAAGTAAACTGAAGTTCGCTGAGAAGGGAGGATGCAGCAGGTTTTGTGCCGAGTCTAAAGCAGCACAACAGGTCTGTAAACCCCAGCTACCGCCGTTACAGAAGCGAGAGAGAGGGCAGTTCATGTTCCCCCCTTCTCTGCTCCTCTTTCCGTTCTCTACCCCACCCCCTTGGCACTGACATCCCCCTCTCTCCGCTCCAGCCCAGCCCAGCGTGACTCGGGGGATTCAGCACAGCCTGGAGTCGGTCGGCAGACGTGACCGGGACCGGGTCCCCGCTAGTGATGTGGCGATCTATCTGTAAGGCCGTGGGTCTGCTGTGGCTGCTGCGGCTGCCGGCGGGTACACAGAGAGAGAGCGAGGCCACTCGGCCCACGCGTTGATGCTGTCAGCGTGGTCGGGAGTGGACAATTGTCAGTAAACCACAGAGTCCTGGAGAAACACAGCGGGTCGCGCAGCATCTGTGGAGGGAATGGACAGGCGACCCTTCAGACTGATGTGAGGGAGTGGGGGGGGGGGGGGGGGAGCTGGAAAGGGAGTTGGGGTGTGTCTAAAGAAGGGTTCCACCCCGAATCGTCACCCATCCCGAGTCCCTGCCTGAGTTGCTCCAGCACGTTGTGGCTATGCGGAGCGGGGCAAAGCCTGGCAAGTGAAGGTGGAGGAGGATGAGGAAACTCGTGGGCAACACTGACTTTATACATAACTATTCTAAAACGAATAGAATACCTCCTATCGAAAAGACTGACAGGTGGGCAGAGGGGGTAGGGTAGCTCTGTTGGTGAGGAAGGAAATTCAGTCCCTTGCAAGGGGTGACACTGAAACAGGTGATGTGGAGTCGGTATGGACAGAACTAAGGATTTGTAAGGGTAAAAAGACCCTGATGGGACTTATCTACAGGCCCACATACAGTAGCCTGGGCATAGGGTGCAAGTTGAATCTGGAGTTAAAATTGGCATGTAGTAAAGGTAATGCCACGGTTGTTATGGGAGATTTCAACAAGCAAGTAGACTGGGAAAATCAGGATGGTACTGGACTCCAAGAAAGGGAGTTTTTCTTAGAGTAGCTTGTATTGGAGCCTACCAGGGAGAAGGCAATTCTGGATTTAGTGTCATGTAATGAACTGGATTTGATAAAGGAATTTGAGATAAGAAACCATTAAGAGGTAGTGAACATAATTTAGAAAAATAGGTGCAGGAGGAGGCCATTCGGCCCTTCAAGCATGCACCGCCATTCATTGTGATCATGGCTGATCGTCCCTAATCAATAACCCGTGCCTGCCATCTCTCCATATCCCTTGATTCCACTAGCCCCGAGGACTCTATCTAACTCTCTCTAAAATACATCCAGTGATTTGGCCTCCACTGCCCTCTGTGGCAGGGAATTCCACAAATTCACAACTCTGTGGGTGAAAATGTTTTTGCTCACCTCAGTCTTAAATGACCTCCCCTTTATTCTAAGACGATGGCACCTGGTTCTGTACTCGCCCAAAATTGGGAACATTTTTCCTGCATTCAGCTTGTCCAGTCATTTTATAATTTGTATGTTTCTATAAGATTCCCCCTCATCCCATTCTAAACTCTAGTGAATACAAGCCTAATTGTTTCAATCTTCCCTCATTTTACAGTCCCGCCATCCCAGGGATCAATCTCGTGAACCAACGCTGCACTGCCTCAATCACAAGATGTCCTTCCTCAAATTAATAGACCAAAACTGTGCACAATACTCCAGATGTGGTCTTACCAGAGTCATATACAACTGCTGAAGAACCTTTTTACTCCGATACTGAAATCCTCTTGTTATGAAGGCCGACATTCCATTAGCTTTCTTCATTTCCTGCTGCACCTGCACGCCAACTTTCAGTGACCGGTGCACAAGGACACCCAGGTCTCGCAGCACATCCGCCTCTAGATAGGACTCACAAAACTAGCGGAGTCAGGGGATATGGGGAGAAGGCAGGAACGGGGTACTGATTGGGGTTGATCAGCCATGATTACATTGAATGGCGGTGCTGGATCGAAGGGACAAATGGCCTACTCCTGCACCGATTGTCTATTGTCTATTTGTTATTGTCTATTGATATTGCAAGTGTGCGGGGATCGCTGGCGGCTCGGACTCGGTGGACCGAAGGGCCTGTTACCGCGATGTATCTCTAAACTAAATTAAACTAACCTCAAGTGACGACGGTCACTTGACTAACCTCAAGTGAAACTGTTCTGTGGAGGGCAGAGAGGAAACCTGTGGGCGGGCCGAGAGTAACATGGACTCTCTCTCCCTCTGTCTCTAATTTCCATTCCTCAAAGAGCTCCCCTTTCCGATTACATCACGCCTCCCCTTATATCTTTTTTTCTTTCCAAATCCCAGCGTATATAAAGAGTGAATCTGCTGTGACCGAACACACACAAACTCACACACGGACTCGAGAGACAGAGGCGACGAAGGAAAAGTTCCAACCTATCTACAGAACGAGCATGGAGCAACAAGGCAAGATGTCGCTTGACGCGGAGAAGGGGACTGTCGTGGTGGCCAGAGAAACAAGGGGCAGAGGCTGCTTCTGGCAGGCTCTCTGCGCGCTGGCGCTCCTCGCCTTGGTGGCCCTCACGACCTACACGATACTCCATCAGATGAAGGCAGTCCCAACAGACGGGGTAAGTGAGAGTATTAGAGTCATCGTTCGCCCCATACTCCCGCCCCCCCCCCCCCCCCCCTACAACAATCTTAGCTTTGATTAGAGATACAGCACGGAAACAGGCCCTTCGGCCCAACGAGTCCGCGCCGACCAGCGATCCCTACACACACTTCGTGGGACAATTTACAATGTTACCGGAGCCATTTAACCTAGAAACCCGTACGTCTTTGGAGTGTGGGAGGGAACCGGAGCTACCGTAGAAAACCCACGTGGGTCACGGGGAGAACGTGCAAACTCCGCACAGACAGGCACCCGTGGCCGGGATCGAACCCGGGTCTCTGGCGCTGCAAGGCGGCAACTCTACAGCTGCGGTACTTGAAGAAGGGTCCCCACCAGAAATATAGGCGATCAGAGATGCTTCCTCGACCCGCTGCGATACCCCGGCACTTTGTGTCTGTCTTTGTAAACCAGCATCTGCAGTTCTTTGACTCTGCCAGCGAGAGAGTCTAGGACCAGAGCGCATAGCCTCAGGATAAATAGAGCGTCGTTTCACGAAGGAGATGAGGAGGAATGTCTTTAGTCAGAGGGTAGTGGAGCCCAAGTCAATGGATATTTTTAAAGCGAGGATTAATAGATTCTGTCAGAGGCTTTTCACACAGAGAGTTGTGAGTCTGTGGAATTCTCTGCCTTAGAGAAGGGTTCTCTGGAAACTTTCAAGAGAGTGCTAGATAGGGCGCCTAAAGATTATTGAATTGTATCAACTTGTATACCTTCCTCTGGCAGCTCATAGAAACATAGAAATTAGGTGCAGGAGTAGGCCATTCGGCCCTTCGAGCCTGCACCGCCATTCAATATGATCATGGCTGATCATCCAACTCAGTATCCTGTACCTGCCTTCTCTCCATACCCTCTGATCCCCTTAGCCACAAGGGCCACATCTAACTCCCTCTTAAATATAGCCAATGAACTGGCCTCAACTACCCTCTGTGGCAGAGAGTTCCAGAGACCCACCACTCTCTGTGTGAAAAAAGTCCTTCTCATCTCGGTCCTAAAGGATTTCCCCCTTATCCTTAAGCTGTGACCCCTTGTCCTGGACCTTCCCAACATCGGGAACAATCTTCCTGCATCTAGCCTGTCCAACCCCTTAAGAATCTTGTAAGTTTCTATAAGATCCCCTCTCAATCTCCTAAATTCTAGAGAGAATTCCAGCTCGTTCCAGATCACCTCATAGTGAAGGCAACTGTTCCTGTGGTCCCTCTTAAACTCCCCCCCCACCCCCCCCCCCCCCCACCGCCCCCTCTTATCTTAAGCCTTGTCTGAATAAGAAGGCTCTGAAATATAGTTTTATCCCGCACTCCAAAGACGTACAGGTTTGTGAGTCAAATGGCTTGTGTAAAATTGGACTATACAATTTATTTTCCCCCTCAGAGTAGAGAATTCTATCAGCTTATATTTAGAATCCTTTAACCCTGGAGGGGAAATGGATCAAATGCTTTCGAGGCTTCTTGTTAACGCGTGTCCCGTTGAAGACCAGCTGTTAGTCGCGGGTTGACCCAGGATTTAAAACTGGCATGTAACAAAGGTAATACTCCTATACTCAAGAAAGAACTGCAGATGCTGGAAAAATCTAAGGTAGACACAAAATGCAGGAGAAACTCAGCGGGTGAGGCAGCATCTATGGGACGTAGGAATAGGTGACGTTTTGGGTCGAAACCCATCTTCAGACTGAATGGGGATGTGTTGCCGGTAGCCATGGCAACCATTTCCTGCTCACTCGAAAATACATTTGGAACTTTTAAGAGACATTTGGACAGATACATGGATGTGAAGGGTTTAGAGAGATAAATGGGGCAAATGCAGACACATGGGATTTGCCAACTTGCTCACCTAACTTCAAGTAACACTTGAATCTCTCAGCCCCTCTCTCTCTGTCCTCCCACACCACGTCACCAGGTTAAATCCCGGGATGGCGGGACTGTCATATGCTGAGAGAATGGAACGGTTGGGCTTGTACACTCTAGAATTTAGAAGAATGAGAGGGGATGTTATTGAAACTAAGATTATTAAGGGCTTGGACACGCTAGAGGCAGGAAACATGTTCTCGATGTTGGGGGAGTCCAGAACCAGGGGCCACACAGTTACATAGAAACATAGAAACATAGGAAATAGGTGCAGGAGGAGGCCACTCAGCCCTTCGAGCGAGCATCGCCATTCATTGTGATCATGGCTGATCCTCCGCTATCAATAACCCGTGCCTGCCTTCTCTCCATATCCCTTGACTCCACTAACCCCTAGAGCTGTATCCAACTTTCTCCTAAATCCATCCAGTGATTTGGCCACCACTGCCCTCTGTGGCAGGGAATTCCACAAATTCACAACTCTCTGGGTGAAAAAGTTTTTCTCACCTCAGTCTTAAATGACCTCCCCTTTATTCTAAGACTGTGGCCCCTGGTTCTGGACTCACCCAACACTGGGAACATTTTTCCTGCATCTAGCTTGTCCAGTCCTTTTATAATGTTATATGTTTCTATAAGATATCCCCTCATCCTTTTGAACTTCAGTGAATACAAGCCTAGTCTTTTCAATCTTTCCTCATATGACAGTCCCGCGATCCCAGGGATCAATCTCGTGAACCTACGCTGCACTGCCTCAATTACAAGGATGTTCTTCCTCAAATTAGGAGACCAAAACTGTACACAATACTCCAGATGTGGTCTCACCAGAGCCCTATACAGCTGCAGAAGAACCTCTTTACCCCTGTACTGAAATCCTCTTGTTATGAAAGCCATGGTGAAGAATAAGGGTAGGAAATGAGGAAAAACTTTTTCACACAGAGGGTTGTGAGTCTCTGGAATTCTCTGCCTCAGACAGAAGGCAGTGGAAGCCAATTCTCTGGGTACTTTCAAGAGAGAGCTACATAGGGCTCTTAAAGATAGTGGAAACATAGAAACATAGAAATTAGGTGCAGGAGTAGGCCATTCGGCCCTTCGAGCCTGCACCGCCATTCAATATGATCATGGCTGATCATCCAACTCAGTATCCCGTACCTGCCTTCTCTCCAGACCCTCTGATCCCCTTAGGCACAAGGGCCATATCTAACTCCCTCTTAAATATAGCCAATGAACTGGCCTCAACTACACTCTGTGGCAGAGAGTTCCAGAGACCCACCTCTCTCTGTGTGAAAAAAAACACACAGGGGATCGCTGGTCGGCGCGGACCCGGTGGGCCGAAGGGCCTGTTTTCGCACTGTATCTCTGAACTAAACCACAATTGAATTGTATCAACTTGTATAGCTTCCTCTGGCAGCCCGTTGCAGATAACCTCATAGTGAAAATAACTGCTCCTGTGGTCCTTATTAAACTCCCCCCCCCCCACACCGCCCCCCTCTTATCTTAAGCCTTGTCTGAATAAGAAGGCTCTGAAATATAGTTTTATCCCGCACTTCAAAGACGTACAGGTTTGTGCGTCAAATGGCTTGTGTAAAATTGGACTATACAATTTATTTTCCCCCTCAGAGTAGAGAATTCTATCAGCTTATATTTAGAATCCTTTAACCCTGGAGGGGAAATGGATCAAATGCTTTCGAGGCTTCTTGTTAACGCGTGTCCCGTTGAAGACCAGCTGTTAGTCGCGGGTTGGCCCTGTCCCGGCACGGCCTGTGTCCTGGTGACCCGGGTTAGAAGTGGCAGGGTGTCGATCTGGGCAAAATTACGTATTTTAACACTGTCTCGTTTACCACAGGATGCGGCGCAGAGCTCGGAGATCGCAGCTGCAAGCTTCCAGACAAATAACGGTGAGTGTACCTTACTCACAGAGAGTGTCTCCCCCCGTCCAACGCTGCCCCCCCCCCCCCCCCCCCAGCCACCACCGGCACCACTTCCCCCTCACTCTTCCGCTTCCGACTGTCGTTTGCGTCCTTTATTTCCCTGTCTCTTTACCAGAATGTTGCCTGGGTTTCAATATAGGACGTACATGGTAAATGGTAGGGAATTGAGGAATGCTGTGGAACAGAGGGATCCAGGAATAACCGTGCATAGTTCCCTGAAGGTGGAATCGCATGTAGATAGGGTGGTGAAGAAAGCTTTTGGTGTGCTGGCCTTTATAAATCAGAGCATTGAATATAGGAGTAGGGAAGTAATGTTAAAATTGTACGAGGCATTGGTGAGACCAATTCTGGAGTATGGTGTACAATTTTGGTCGCCTAATTATAGGAAGGATACCAACAAAATAGAGAGAGTACAGAGGAGATTTACTAGAATGTTGCCTGGGTTCCAGCAACTAAGTTACAGAGAAAGATTGAACAAGTTAGGTCTTTGGAGCGCAGAAGGTTAAGGGGGGACTTGATAGAGGTTTTTAAAATGATGAAAGGGATAGACAGAGTTGACGTGGATAAGCTTTTTTCCATTGAGAGTAGGGAAGATTCAAACAAGAGGACATTATTTGAGAATTAAGGGACAGAAGTTTAGGGGTAACATGAGGGTGAAATTCGTTACTCAGAGAGTGGTGGCTGTGTGGAATGAGCTTCCAGTGGAAGTGGAGGAGGTAGGTTCGATTTTATCATTTAAAAATAAATTGGATTGGTATATGGACGGGAAAGGAATGGAGGGTTGTGGTCTGAGTCCAGGTAGATGGGACTAGGTGAGAATAGGTGTTCGGCACGGACTAGAAGGGCCGAGAGGGCCTGTTTCCGTGCTGTAATTGTTACATGGTTATATGGTCTCTCTCTTTCCCGCCCCGTCCAATCCATAATGGCTCCAGCCCCATTCCCCCTTTATGAATAAGGGCTAAGCCATTTCGAACGGAGATGATAAAACACTTTTCCACACAGACAGTTGTGAGCCTGTGGAATTCTCTGCCTCGTTTTTAAGCAGAGATAGATAGATTCTTGAGTAATGGAGCGGTGGAGGCCGGTTCTCCGGATACTTTCAAGAGAGAGCTAGACAGGGCTCTTAAATATAGCAGAGTCAGTGGATATGGGGAGAAGGTAGGAACGGGGTCCTGCTTGTGGATGATCAGCGGTGCTGGCCTGAAGGGCCGGATGGCCTATTCCTGCACCTATTGTCTATTGTCTATGGTCTATTGTCTATTCTCACTTCTTCCTTGTCTGAAGAATGGTCTCGGCCCGAAACGTCTCCCATTCCTTCTCTCATGAGATGCTGCTTGTCCCGCTGAGTTACTCCAGCTTTTTGTGTCTATCTTATCTCACTCTCCTATTTTCGCTTCTCTCTCACGGTGCCTCTCCCTCTCTCACAGCATCAGGTATCGTCGACAGAAAAGACGTGGTCTGGCAGGACGAGACGGACTCCACACTAACAGAAGGAGTCGATTTTGAGAACAACGGGCTGGTGATCAGGACCGCCGGGCAGTATTTTGTCTACGCCCAGGTGGTCTTTCATGGCAGTAGCTGCCAGGAGAAAGCCACGTACCTGAGCCACAACATCTCCTCGCTCTCGGCCAGCTACCCAGATGCGAACCTGCTCCTGAAGGCCATCAAGTCCGTCTGCCACTACGGTCCTCACGGCGAACCTTGGTACAAGACATCCTACCAAGGAGCCATCTTCCACTTCCAGGAGGGGGACCAGATCTACTCCAGGGTTACTGAGAGGGCGGTGAACTTTGTGGACATTGCTCATGGGACAACCTTATTTGGCATATTCGCTTTGTGAGGAACCCAGCAAAGAGCAACGAGGTGCGATTTTTCGACTGAAAGACAACAGATTGAATGGCGGTGCCGGCTCGAAGGGCCGAAAGGCCTACTCCTGCACCTATTGTCTATTGTCTATTGTCAGACACACAATGGGGCACATTGTCCTGTACAGTTGCCTTTTGGGCATTCAATGCTTGGTTTGAATTCAATATAAGCAGGTTTTTCTGCTTAATGGCAAAATATTTATTTTGTGTTAAATTTGTTTTTGTTCTTGTTGTAACGGGTACTCTTTAGGGGGATTGAGCAGATAATTCTAATATCTTCTTCTTGCGTATGGCGTGCACTGCCTAAAGTTGTCGTACAACTTGTTCTATTTGATCTTATTTGACTGTGCACGGCATGTTGATTGCATTCTTTGAAATAGGGCGGACCATGTGAAGGTTGCAATCTCCCAGACCAATTCTAATATCTAATAAGCAAAGTATCAGGTCTGATGTTCAGACTGTTTAGGTTAATGACCGGTTATTGATCCTTGAGGGGACTGAGCAATACATTGTCTCTCTCTGTAAAACACAAAGTGCTGGAGTAACTCAGCAGGGCAGGCAGCATCTCTGGAGGACATGGATAGGACACGTTTTGGGTCGGGACCTTCTCCAGACTCGGTATCTATTTTGGACCTCTATGGGTCCTTCAATGGCCAAGTGCCTGCTAAGGACCTGAGCTTCCTGGTTGGTGAGGAGAACCAGTCAAACGCGCTACAGTCGACTTGCTTTCCAAATCGCTAATTTGGTCATGTTTTGGGGGAAGTTGCAACTTTTCTACATTGTGACTAGTTGCCACCCAGCCGACTAAAAATATCTGTGAACGATATGAGTCGCTCACCACTCAAAAGATAGCCAGCATTTAATAATGTTGTCCATTTTCTGTGGCTGGGTTTTTTTTCCTGAATGGGATGCCAGCTGCTTCTATCCATCTTTCTGGGATGTCCAGAGTGCTTCCTAAATTCTGTCGACTCCAATGGAGCCAACATCTTCTCGTAGGCGCCCGAGATGTTCGTCATCAATCTTCAGGCAATGACCGTGGAGAGAACATGTCCCATTTCACCCAGTGAGAATCTCACCCCTCTGTCACGTGTCAACTGTGCAATTGCCAGAGTATAGAATTTATGCAGGGAAAACGTCGCATCTGTTTTATAGATGTATATAGATATCAAAATCTGTATCATATTGATTTACATTATCAGTTGAATGTATTTATTAATTGTTGCGATTAGATTGTTATTTATTCTATTTATATACTTATCAGACCGTTAATAAAAGTATCATAAATATCTATTTTTCCTCATAACTGATTAATCATGAGGTTGGGCGTATAATCCTGAATTGAGCTCAGGGGCAGAGACTGATGGGGAGTGAGAGGAAGGAAGCTGGGAGAGGAAGTGGTTCATGGCTGGTCGTTTTGGTTGGTGCTTAGAGATATAGCGCGGATACAGGCCCTGTTGGCCCGCCGAGTCCACGGTGACCAGCGATCCCCGTACACTAGCACTATCCTGCACATTGGGGACAATTTACAGTTTTTTATCAATGCCAATTACCCAACAAACCTATACGTCTTTGGAGTGTGGGAGAAAACCGGAGAACCCGGAGAAAGCCCACCCGGTCATGGGAAGAAAACATGCTAACTCCGTGCAGACAGCGCCGGTCCTCGGGATCGAACTCTGGTCTCTGGCGCCGCAAGGCAGCAACTTCACCGCTGCGCCCTTCTTCAGATGCAGTCCATCACCGCCACCAGGCGACGGACAACGGGACTGCGACTTCGTGACCCCAGCAGCCGCCAGGGGGTAATTTTCCACGCTCGACAGCACCACCAGCCGGTAGAAATCGGGATTGGCAACAAATGTTGGTTGGTGGAGGTGTGTAGTGAGGTGTCAGGTGAGGCAGTTGTTTTCCTGCACCGCCTCCAACATCTTCTCCATCCAAGGCTGCGGAGAGTGGTGGACTCAGCCCGGTCCATCACGGCCACAGCCATCCCCACCATCGAAAGCACCTGCTCCAGGCGCTGCCTCAAAAAGGCGGCATCTATCATCAAGGACGACCACCAAAGATAGACACAAAATGCTGGAGTAACTCAGCGGGTGAGGCAACTCTCCTATCTCTGGAGTAGATGAGGTTATCCACTTCGGGAGCAAAAACCGGAAGGCAGATTACTGTCTAAATGGTGTTAAATTGGGAAAAGGGGGAGTACAACGGGATCTGGGGTGTCCTTGTTCATCAGCCAATGACAGTAAGCCTGCGGGTACAGCAGGCAGTGAAGAAAGCGAATGATATGGTGGCCTTTATAAAAAGAGGTGTTGAGTATAGCAGCAAAGAGGACCTTCTGCAGTTGTACAAAGCCCTAGTTAGACCACACCTGGCGTATTGTGTGCAGTTTTGGTCCCCTAATTTGAGGAAGGACGTTCTTGCTATTGAGGGAGTGTAGCGTAGGTTTACAAGGTTAATTCCCGAGATGGCGGGAATGTCATATGCTGAGAGAATAGAAACATAGAAACATAGAAAAAAGGTGCATGAGTAGGCCAATCGGCCCTTCGAGCCTGCAGCGCCATTAAATGTGATCATGGCTGATCATCCAACTCAGAATGGAGCTGTTGGGCTTATATACTCTGGAATTTAGAAGGATGATAGGGGATCTTATTGATACATGTATATTATTGAGGGTTTGGACACGCTAGAGCCAGGAAACATGTTCCCGATGTTGGGTGAGTCCAAAACCAGGGGCACAGTTAAAGAATAAGGGGTAAGCCATTGAGAACGGAAAGAAGGATACACTTTTTCTCACAGAGAGTTGTGAGTCTGTGGAATTCTCTGCCTCACAGGACGGTGGAGGCAAGTTCACTGGATACTTTCAAGAGAGAGCTAGATAGGGTTCTTAAAGATAGCGGACTCAGGGGCTATGGGAAGAAGGCAGGAACGGGGTACTGATTGAGGATGATCAGCCACGATCACATTGAATGGCGGTGCTGGCGCGAAAGGCGGAATGTCCTACTCCTGCACCTATTATTTATTGTTGGAGGAGGTGCACTTGGGTCAGCGGTTCACCTGCACTTCCTCCAACCTCATCTACTGCATCCGCCATTCCAGGTGTCAACTTCTCTACATCGGAGAGACCAAGCGCAGGCTCGACGATTGTTTCGTTGAACACCTCCGCTCAGTCCGTCTTAACCAACCTGATCTCCCGGTTGATCAGCGCCAATCCCCCTCCCATTCCCAATCTGACCTTTCTGTCCTCCATTGTCAGAGTGAGGCCCAGCGCAAATTAGAGGAACAGCACCTCATATTTACACCCCAAGAGTCAAGTCAAGAGTGTTTTATTGCCATTTGTCCCAGATAGAACAATAAAATGCTTACTTGCTGCAGCACAACAGAATATGTAAACATAATACATAAACGCGAAAATAAAAGTTCAGTGCATATATATACACATGCACACATACTGAAAAAAACAAGCAATAATAGTGTAATCATCATAATAATAATAGTCTGTTGTAGTTCAGAGCTTATTTGTTGCAGCGTTTAATAACCTGATGGCAGTAGTGAACTAAGTGTGTCAAGTCAAGTCAAGAGAGTTCTATTGTCATGTGTCTCAGATAGGACAATGACATTCTTGCTTGCTGCAGCACAACACAATATGTAAACATAATACAGAATAGGAGATAAAAGTTCAGTGTGTCTATAGACTATGGACCATATATACACAAAAAAAAATAACCAGATAATGTGCAATAGGCTGTTATAATTCAGAGTTTGTTTGATGTTGTGTTTAATAGCCTGATGACTGTGGGGAAGCATCTGTTCCTGAACCTGGACATCACAGTTGTCAGGCTCCTGTACCTTCTACCTGATGGCAGTGGTGAGATGAGTGTGTGGCCAGGATGGTGTGGGTCTTTGATGATGTTTGCTGCCTTTTTGAGGCAGTGACTGCGATAAATCCCTTGGGTGGTGGGGTGGGTCAGAGCCGGTGATGGACTGGGCAGTGGTCACAACTCTTTGCAGTCTTTTCCACTCCTGGACAGTTCCCCCACTCGCCTTACTGCACCCCCCAACATTATTTATTTGTCCCGCCCCTGACATCAGTCTGGAGAAGGGTCTCGAACCGAAACGTCACCCATTCCTTCTCTCCATAGATGCTGCCTGTCCCGCTGAGTTACTGCAGCATTTTCTGTCTCCCCTCAACACTACCACTACCTCAGCTATGGAACACCACGGGACCCCTCTTGCACCACGATAGTTTTATTTTCTAATTGTGTTTTGCACTAGTGTTTTGTTCGTGCGCAATCATTTTTATATTCATTGACTTGTGTAACTGAAATATAATTGATGTTTTCGTGTATGGCTTTGTGTCTCTGTTGCCCGTGAATCTGCTGCAAGCGAGATTTTTATTATCCTGAACTTCGCCGTACTGGTGCAGATGATAATAAAGTTGGCTTGAGTTCCCGCTCAGACTTTACTGTTCTGGAATTGAGAATCATAGAATCTTGAAGTCATAGTGATACAAGGCGGAAACAAACCATTCGGCTCAACTTGCCCACACTGGCCAACATGTCCCAGCCATAGTCATCCCACCTAGTTCATATCCCTCCAAACTTGCCCCAGTGAGACCACATCTGGAGTATCGTGTGCAGCTTTGGTCCCCTAATTGGCCAACAAGATCATGGGAGACCCCTTCCACCCCGGAAACGGACTGTTCCAGTTGCTAAGGTCAGGCAAACGCCTCCGTTGCCATGCTGTGAAAACTGAGGGGATGAGAAAGAGTTTCTTCCCAGAGGTCATTAGGACTGTAAACTCCCATCTCACCAGGGTCTGACTTTACTGAACCAATTTATTGTTGTATGGTGTCCTTTAAAATTTGCAAATATGTAATATGTGAAGATGTGATTCTGTTCCTTTCTGTTTTGTAGTTTTTCTGCACAATCTGCAAGCATAGCCTCTCTTCACTTCACATCTCGTATGTGTTTGTGACGAATAAACTTGAATTGACTTTACTAATCTGAGGAAGGATATTCTTGCTATTGAGGGAGTGCAGCGTAGGTTCACAAGGTTAATTCCCGGGATGGCAGGATTGTCATATGCTGAGAGAATGGAGGGGCTGGGCTTGTATACTTACAAGCCCAGCCCAGGATGCGCGGCATTCTTCAAAGCAGCGGTGTGGAATCACAGATCACAAAACGAAGATAGTAAGATTAAAAACTTGACCATACCAGTTGAACTTATGATAGAGGGTTGGGAGCGGAGTGCACGAAATCCCTCATCATAATTCCTCATAAAATAAAGATCAAACTTCAAACTGGTAAGTTCTTGTTTAATCTTACTATTGTACTTCGGAGTCACGTGAGTGACTTTGTGAAGATTTCAAAGCTCTGTGATTACATGCCCTGGACCACGTCCATGCTGCCACACTGCCGTAATTCTGATGGAGGAAGTTTATTAATACATTCCAGACTGGACAGGCTGAAAAATAAATGAATGTTTAATAACACAAATAATAAGACCCCTAACTCGGGAACAAACAAATTTACGGAGCAGCTCCCAGCACAGCTTCCGCAAACATCGCGGGTTTGGCCACCGGTTTGTTGTAGAATCTTTGAAATGTGGATTCACTGGCCCATCCCGCGGTAGCGAGGACATAATCCGTGGGCACCTCCATGGTCTTCGCCGCTGAAGTGGATGCAGCCCTGGTAGAATGAGATTTAAACACATTAGTATCTATCCCAGCTGCATCCAATACTTCCCTGAGCCACCTTGCGATTGTTGAACCAGTCACCCAGTGATGAGGCTTCTTATGGGTGATAAAGAGCCCTTGTTCCATCTTCCTAATGATACTGGTACGTTGAATATAGTGGTGAAGATGGGTGACTTCGCAGAGGGTGGCGTCTGTTGGATATGCCCGGAATTCCAATTGCAACCCTAGCGCACCTGGCCTGTGCTGCTTAAGTAACCCTTCGACGATGAAGGTTACTGTATGCGGAGTTTAGACCATTTTATCAAGTCGCAGTTTCGGCAGGGTCTGCACCCGCTGAGCCGTTGTCAGTGCCATCAGCATTACCACTTTGAGGGTGAGCTTGTTAAGTGGGAACTCTTTCATTGGAGACCAGATTCTTAATATGGTCAACACCACCCCTACATCCCATGTGATGTTATATCTGGGTGGTGGGGGATTGGTATTGAACACTCCCCGCGTGAATTTTGACACCAGTTGATTAGACCCCACACCTATGTTGAGGTATGAGTTTAGTGCACTCCTGGCGCTATTGATGGCACTGTAGCTGAGACCCTCATCGTAATGAAGGCCCGCCAGGAATTCCAGGACGTCAGGGATTGTAGCAGAGTTATAGGTTGTAGAAGTTCTTGCGCAGTATGCCTCCCATTTCCTGATTTGTGTGAGATACTGCCTGCTCGTTGAAACTCTGCATGACGCAACGATGAAGTCCATGGCCCTAGAGGAGATCCCAGCCTCCAGAAGCGGTCTTCTTAGAACCTGCAAGCCAACAAGTTTAAGTGGCGATGGCACAGGTGAATTTCCCCAGTAACAGGGTTCGTAAAAAATTTTTTGCGTTTAGCAATTTGCACCCATGGACTTTTGACCATCTGGAGGACCACCGGGTACCATAGCTGCGTAGGCCAGTCGGGTATAATCAGTATACCTGAAGCAGAATCTAATTTAATTTTCTGCAATACCCGGCTGATGAGGCAGAATGGGGGAAATGCGTAGCAGAACCATTTCCCCCAATGGAGAGAAAATGCATCCATTGCTACTGCCCCATGGTCTGGCTCCCAAGACACTTATGTTGGTATCTGATGGTTCAACCTAGACGCAAAAAGGTCAATATCTGGTGTACCAAATTTAGCTATTATTTCAGCAAATTTTTCGGATTCAACATCCACTCAATGTTATCATTAAATACTCGTGACCTGGTGTCTGCCACTGTATTGAGCTTCCTTGGAAGATAGGTTGCTGAGATCCAAATATTTCTTTCAATACACCAGTGCCAAATTGTGTTGACTAATTCATCACAAGATACTGACCTGATACCACCCATATGATTTATGTACGCTACCACCGTGGTATTATCTATTTGAAGACGGACATGTACATGACATAATTTTGTGCAATATGCCCGTAGCCCATGGAAAACACCTAGCATCTCCAAATAGTTTATCCCTTGTGACTTGAGCGTGAATTCATGAGCGTCCCATCTGCCCCCACAACTGGATGCAGTATCAGTCGCTCCCCATCATTGGGCACTTGCATCTGTTTGTACCACAACTGATGGGTTCGAGACAATGATGGGTTTATAACAGTCACCAATATTGTTAGCCAACCATTGTAACTCAATTTTTGCCTTTATCGGCAGCTGCATGGGTCTGTCAAAATGTCCAGCATTTGCTTTTAACGCTGAAATTTTTGCTCTTTGTAAATTTTGATAATGTAGTGGTCCAAACTGTGTAGCAGGAAATGTAGCTACAATCTTCCCAATTACCTTAGCAGCTTGTCGAATAGTGAGTACTGCAGCACAAGCAAAGTTGTTACAAGTTTCTTGAATATCAGCAACTTTCCCAGCTGGGACAGTGGCCATCATCTGATTCGTGTTAATAGTGAATCCCAAATAATCCATAACCTGTGAGGGATTAAACTTTGATTTGTCTGGATGGATGACAAACCCCAATTCTTCAAATATAGCTATAGTAGCTGCAACTGCCAGCTGCGCCAATTCTAAGGTTTCTCCTATGATCAATATATCGTCCAGTTATGCCATGACGATATGATTTTGTCTCCTGAGATATGCCAAAATAGGTTTAACAATTTTCGTAAACAGCCGAGGTGCTGTCATAATCCCATTGGGTGACGCTTTATATTGCCATAACTGATCCTTCCAGACAAACTTCAAAAACTTACTATGAGACGGTGTGAACTGTATAGTATGCATCTTTCAGATCAATGCAGGCCATAAAGCATCCTTTGCTAACTAACTGTTTAGCTGTTTCAAACGTCTCCATTTTAAAATGGGTGTATTGTACAAAAGTATTCAACTGGGTTAGGTCAATGATAATACGACAACCACCATCTTTTTTAGGTCTTGTAAAGATGTTGGACACAAACTCAACTGGCTCATGTGTCGTTCTTTCTATCACCCCTTTTGTTTCTAATCGTAAAATTTCTGCATGTCCTACCTCCATCTCTTTTTGAGAAAGCGCAAACTTGCGATGAGGCACATGCTGCGTAGGGGGAGGTTTGTCGTTAATAAACTCTATCACATAACCCTGACTACTTTGGAGAATAAAGACGTCGGAAGTGACTTTTCCCCAACCACCCGCAAAGTACCGCAACCGTCCGCCAACCTGTGAGGGTACCTCTGCTACTTTTTTGACGAGAATCAAACCTCCTTACCTCCATGGTTACCGCCGGGGTCTGGAGAATGGGGGCTTTTGCGGCCTTTGGGCTGATGCTGGTTGTTGCCGCATTTTCCACGCGGGCTTCGGAGGGCCCTGCCCTAAAAAAGACGGTTGTTGTTGTTGTTGTTGATGTTGGAACTGCTGTTGGGGAGCCGGTGGTTCGTAAGTTCTTGTCGGGTATGTTCTTGGGTTCCTATCCGACTGCCACCTGGGTTTGGATGAAGGATAAGGGTGCTGCCTTCGATAGGGCAGGCTTCTACCCAACATAGGTGGCTTCATAAGCCCCACCGTTTTGGCCTCTTCATCCAATTCTTTTACCTGTTTAGACAGGTCCTCCCCAAACAGCTGTGTTGTTGGTGGTGTGGTGGAGGTGCGGCACAACCCAGCAAATTTCGGGTTTAGGTTGGGCCGAATGGTGCTTTTCCTGAAACAGTTTATCTCAAACTGCGCGTTGCACAGGAGAGCTAATGCGTCCTGCTGTTCCTCCGACACATCTGCTCCATCCAATGTCCTCGCAAACGCCGTGATTGCTGACGTCAGTAATTTGAGGATTTTCTGGAGCTTGCCCTCCTGTGCCCTGGTGTTGCTATTTATGTTCCCCCAAATTGGCAGGTTGACCTTTGGCACACTGAGGGACACACAATTTGCTGGGGCCTTATATTTCTCCAATGTCTCCCCAATGACATTATCCTGGAGCTGGTGAGATGTTAAATAATTGATAGTAGCCGCTATTTTCGGATGTAGTGGCTCTCCAACGCTAGTTGGTTTCCCAAACTTTGCAACAGCCTCCAGCATTTCTTCAGCGTCTGGTCCTGCGGGTTGGTCTTCCATATCTGTGTCCTCGAAATCACCCATCCGCTCACTGCGCCTGCTGTCGGTAGACGAGGGTGAAATCGACAGAGGCACCCTGCTCTTACTCCCAGACCGCAAGGACTCCCGTTCTTGCCGTTCCAGATCCCGCTGATAGAGCACCTCCACCATTTGCTCCATTCGTGCCATGCGACCGCCGCCTCTACACGCGGACGACAGGTCGACTTCCCCAGGCCCTGCTGAGTCGCTGGGGCTTCTGCCAGTTGGTCGCACCTGCACGAGGTGCGCTGACAGGTACTCGTCATCACCCGCTCCTGCGGGGCTGAACGACCTCCGCACGGACAACCGGCTAGCCCGGTGCCTCTCGGACCTTAGCGGTCTCTCTACCTGATGAGCAGGCAAAGGAAATGAGTCGGAACCGTTCTCCAAAACCAGTTCCGTGGTCCGTGCAGGCACACCGTCACCCTCACCCCCAGGGATCTCTGATGGCGCTTGGCTGGCTTTACCCGTAGCAATGGGATTGCCTAACCGCATTTTCCTGCCACCGGTCTGCGCTCCAGCAGCCTGTTCCAATGCAGTGCTGGTACCTCCTGCACCTGCAGGGTATGCTGCTCCAGCAGTACGGTCGCCAGCCTGGAACCTCGCAGTTTTCCCCTGCGGTATATCAATGCCCACCGCAGCAGCTGGGCTTGATTTCTACACGGCTTTCCCTCGTGTCTGCTCCCTAGGGACCTGTAAAACAGAAGCGGTACTTGCCGTGCGAGGCACGCGTTCTGCCTTTTTCCCACCAGCCCTGACTTTGGGCGACGGTGGGACGAAGTCAGGGTCTCCTTCCCCCTGCTCCCGTGCGGACTTTCCTCCAGGTAACAACGGAGGCGAGTCGGCCCCTACCGACTCCATAGGGTCCGACTTCCGCACCTGCTTCCCCGGTCTAACAGGTGTTAATCCTGCAGTCAGCGCCGAGGAAGTTTGCCGTGACCCGCGGCTCTTTGAGAATTTCCTCTTCTCCTCCATTGCTTCTGTAAGGAAAAAACCTACAGAAGAACCAGCTCAAGGTTAGTTTCTACTTACCTGGAGCCGTCTTTTGAAGGAGCTGGTGGGGAAGCGCACTCCCCCCCCCCCCCAGCTTGCCGGTAGCAAATGCGCGTGACGATATGCCGCGCATGCGTGTTGGCGGGGTCTTCACGAAGTCACTCACGTGACTCCGAAGTAAAATTCATATTAACTCCTTCCCCCTCCACCTTAAACCTTTGCCCCCTGGTCATCGATTCACCTACTGTGGGCAACAGACTCTGTGCATCTACCCGATCTATTCCTCTCATGATTTTATACACATCTATAAGATCACCCCTCTTACACCTGCGCTCCAAGGAACAGAGTCCCAACCTGCTCAACCTCTCCCCATAGCTCAGTGGTTGTAGTTTTGGCAATGTCCTCGTAAATCTAGAGAGAGGAATGGAGACAAGGAATCTCGGATCCAGATAAGGAGCAGGCAGAAAGAGAAACAGGAGGAAAGGAGAAATGAGAGACCCAGAGATACATAGTTCACTGTTTATTTCACTCTTCCCACATTTTCATTCCCCTGGTTTTATTTCCGCGCTCACTCACTGGGGTTTTTACAACGCGGAATTTGGGGATTAAATGGGAGCCGTTCGTTCAGCGCCGACCTGTTGTCCACCGGGTTTCTGCCCCACAACCCCTGGCTGAGCCCCGCCCCTGACGCCGGTCCCGGGACCCGACCCTTTTACACACCCGGAGCGGGACCGGAGCAGATTCTCAGCCAGTTTCCAGCCCAAGGCCCGAAGAAAGGGTAAAGTTTCTCGGTGAATTTATTCCCACTGAAGGTGTGGAGATGGGACTTGGTGTCCGCGTCGTAAAATGAAATTGTCCCAGACTCGTAACTGAGATAAACTCCCACTCTCCTGAGGATGGGACGGGAGGGGAGAGGGGATGGAGGGGAGGTGAATGCATGAAACTCGTCATCCCACCGTCTGATGCTCCACACTCCAGTCTCCGGGGTCAGTGTGAACTGTCTCTTCCTCTCCACAGACTCTGCAGCGACTCCCAGACTCCAGCGCCGACTCCCCGCCACCTCCACCTCCCAGGAATGTCTCCCCGATGTGAATCCCTCCGATCCCAGCACATACCAACTGCTTGTAAACCTCTTCCCGGTGTCAGTTAGACGCCTCACGGTCCCGGTCCATCTCACCCTCTTCCGATCCTCAGACACCTCGAGCTCCAGATGCGCTGTTTCCACATCCAGGGTGACGGAGACTGGGGGGAGAAGCAGAGAATCAGAGAGTCCCCGGGGGTCGGGGGGAGACTCGGGCACAGGCGGGCGGACAACTGAACCCTTGCCCGGGGTTTCACCCTCAACAACATCGGATGGACAACACACATCTCTCCCGAAATTTTTATCCAGGGATTGAGAGGGGAATATCGTGAGGTGGCAGGGTGGACAGGGTGGACGAGAGACAATAGCCAATAGGTACAGGAGTAGGCCATTCGGCCCTTCGAGCCAGCACCTCCATTCACTGTGATCATGGCTGATAATCCACAGTCAGTACCCCGTTCCTGCCTTTTCAATATATCCTCTGACTCCGCTAATTTTAAGAGCTCCATCTAATTCCCTCTTGAAAGCATCCAGAGAACCGGCCTCCAACGCCCTTTGTGGCAGATAATTCTGCATACTCACAACTCTCTGGGTGAAAATGTTTTTCCTCATCTCCGTTCTAAATTATGGCCTCTGGGTCTGGAATTCATCAGGCGAGGGAGGGTTTACGGGGAGGACGAGTGCGGAGAGTGAGGAGGATTGCGAGATTGCGGTGAGGAGGGAGGAATGAAGCGGGCTACTCACATATGGAGGCAGATCGGAGCAAGAGGATATTGAGGTGAGTGACAATAGACAATAGGTGCAGGAGTAGGACATTCGCCCCCATCGAGTCTACACCGCCATTTAATGTGATCATGGTTGATCATCCACAATCAGTACCCCGTTCCTGCCTTCTCCCAATATCGCCTGACTCTGCTATCTTTAAGAGCTCAATCTAGCTCTCTACTGAAAATATCCAGAGAACCGGCCACCGCCGCCCTCTGAGGCAGAGAATTCCACTGACTCACAACTCTCTGTGAGAAAAAGTGTTTCCTCGTCTCCGTTCTAAATGGCTTACTCATTATTCTTAGCCTGTGGACCCTGGTTCTGGACTCCACCAAAATCGGGAACATGTTTCCTGCCTCTAGCGTGTCGAAACCCTTAATAATCTTGTATGTTTCAATAAGATCCCCTCTCATTCTTCTAAACTCCATAATATACAAGCGCAGCCGCTCCATTCTCTCAGCATTTCACAGTCCCGCTGTCCCAGGAATTGACCTTGTGAACTACGATGCACTCCCTCAATAGCAAGCATGTCCTTCCTGAAATTAGGGGACCAAAGCTGCACACAATATTCCAGGTGCAGTCTCACTAGGGCCCTATCCAACTGCAGAAGGACCTCTTTGCTCCTGTATTCAAGTCCTATTGTTATAAAGGCCAACATGCCATTCACTTTCTTCACTGCCTGCTCTACCCACATGCTTACATTCATTGACTGATAAAAAAGGATCCCCAATGGTAATTTGGTAATTTGAGATTGTTAAATAGGAGATAGAGGTGTGGGGTGGTCTCACCATGATCACAGTGAATGGGTGGAGACATGAGGGTCCAGATGACCTTCCCCTGTTACTTTGAGTGGAGGGTGAGAGAGACGGAGGGGTGGCTTGGACCATGGCAGGAAGCAGAGGTTGAATGATTGGGTGTTAGACAGAATGTGTGGGGACTTGTCGTTGTAGGGTCGCTGAAAGAGAGGGGATTCACCGGTGGATTTGATGGGTGTGTACAGCTAAGAACACACTGATCTCATTGTGAACCAATATATGAACTTCACTGAGGGACTTGACAATGTTACGCATGTAAGGCTGGTCCAGAAAGTGAAGGCAGGTGGGATGGAAGGCGAGCTGGTGAAATGGATCCAAAATTGGCTTGGTGGTTGGAGGTAGAAGGTAGCGGTAGAAGGATGATTTTTCTGCTTGGAGGTCTGTGACAGGTGGAGTGCAGCAGAGATCGGTGCTGCAACCTTTGCTGTTTATGTTATATTTTCATGGCTTGGATGTGAATTTAGGAGGTGTGATTAGTAAGTCTGTGGAGGACGCAACATTTGTGGATAGCGGGGAAGGTTGTCAGAGTCTGCAGCAGGATATCGGGTAGAAAATTAAAACCTGATTCGCATGCAGGGATATCAGATCAAGAGAGTGTAGGTTTATCTTTAAAGCAAGGAATTTTAAATTATTTCTGATATTTAGCTTTTCTGTAAACTGAGAGTGGGTGATATTTGGAACATGCTACATTGGAGGTGGTGAAGTGAGATATCATCACTATATTTGAGGCACTTAAATAGGTGAGGTATAGAAGAATCCGGATGTAATGTGGGCAAATCAATTAGTGTAGCTGGGAAAAAGGTGGACCCAGAGATGATGGGACATGATGTCCACTTGGACAACAGTGACCATAATATGGTGGAATTCTGCATTAGGATGGAGAGTGACACGGTTAATTCAGAGAATAGGGTCCTGAACTTGAATAAAGGATACTATGAAGGTATGAGACAGGAATTGGCTAGGATAGACTGGCAAAATGTATTTAAGGTTTCACAGTGGAGATCCAACGGCAAAGATTTAAAGACCGCATGGATAAACTCCAGAAATTGTTTTCCTTGTGTGGCGAAAAGGTAAAACTGGGAAGGCGGATGGCGAGGCAGGATAATGTTAAATCCAAGGAAGAGCCGTATAAATTGGCTAGCAGAAGCGGAAAACCAGAGGACTGGGAGAAATTCAGAACTCAACAGAGAGGACAAAGGGGTTATTTAAGGTGGAGGAAAAACGCATGAAAGCTTGAGGGGAATATAAAACTGACTGTAAAAGTGTTTTAGGTATGTTAAAAGGAAAAGATTAGTGTAGACGAATGTAGGTCCCTTACAGTCAGAGACAGGCGAATTTATAATGGGAAACATTATAAATAAACACAGAGGCCCAGGAGCCGTTGGTGAGGGAGGAGCGATGTCCGAGCGGTGAGTGTAAAAACCCAGCGATGGGCTTTGTTTTTACAGAGGCCCAGGAGCCGGTGGTGAGGTAACGTTCTAAATCCATAATGTTCCATTCAATCAAGTGGGCTTGAGGAAACCGCTGATTGGTGGACTGAGTACGCAGCTGATTGGCAGTCAGATTCCAGCAGTTTGAGTGTACTATACTTTGTAGTTTGTATGGTATTTTAGTATTGTATATGGTATTTTGTGTTGTATCTAGGGTAAGGGTAGTATGAGTGCCAGGGCAGCTTACTGTTCTGGATGTCAGATGTGGGAAGTCATGGAGTCGGGTAGCCCTCCAGACGTCCACATCTGCGCCAGGTGTGGCGAGATGGGGCTACCAAAGGAGTGTGTTAGGAACCTGGAGCAGCAGCTCGATGACCTCCGTCTGATCAGGGAGAGTGAGAAGGTCATAGAGAGAAGTTACAGGGAGGTGGTCTCTCCAAAACCACAGGTGGCAGACACGTGGGTCACGGTTAGGAGAGGCAACGGGTAGAGGCGGGCGCTAGAGAGTACACCAGTGGCTGTACACCTTGCCAGGGTCCGGAATGTGTATGAATGTGTCCAAGATATCCTGAAAAGGGAGGGAGAGGAGCCTGAGGTTGTGGTACATATTGGTAGCAATGACATAGAAACAAAGAGAAGAGATCCTGAAAGGAGAATTTAGGGAGTTAGGAAGAGAGTTAAGGAAAAGAACGGCAAAGATAACAATATCAGGATTACTTCCTGTGCCACGCGACAGTAAGAGTAGGAATGGAGCAAGGTGGAGAATAAATGCCTGGCTGAAGGGCTGGTGCAGAGGGCAGGGATTCAAGTTTCTGGAGCAATGGAACCTCTTTTGGGGAAGGAGTGACCTGTATAAAAAGGACGTGTTGCACTTGAACCCGAGGGGGACCAGTATCCTGCCAGGGAAATTTGCAAAGGTTACCGGGGGGACTTTTATCTAGAACGGTTGGGGGGAGGGACTCAAATAGAGAAAGCCAGTAGACAGTGTCTGAGGCAGGAGGCAGAGAAGGGAAGCACTCAGACCCAACATGTAGGGGGAAATAAGAAAAAATAATAAACAGAGAATAAGAGGTGGTGGGTTTCCAGGGCAAAAACCAAAAGGGACCACTTGGCAACATAATTGTATAAGGAGTAAGAGTGTTGTAAAAGCAAGCCTGAAGGCTTTGTGTCTCAATGCAAGGAGCATTCGTAATAAGGTGGACGAGTTGAAAGTGCAGATAGCTATCAATGACTATGCTGCAGTTGGGATCACGGAGACATGGCTCCAGGGGGACCAAGGCTGGGAGCTGAACATCCAGGGATATTCAATATTCAGGAGGGATAGACAGAAAGGAAAGGGAGGTGGGGTAGCATTGCTGGTGAGAGAGAAGATTAATTCAATAGAAAGGAAGGACATTAGCTTGCAAGATATGGAATCGTTATGGGTAGAGCTGCGAAACACTAAGGGGCAGAAAACGCTAGTGGGAGTTGTGTACAGGCCACCTAACAGTAGTAGTGGTTGAGGATGGCATCAAACAGGAAATTAGCATGCGAGCAACAAGGGTAAAACAGTTATAATGGGTGACTTCAATCTACATATAGATTGGGTGAATCAAATGGGCAGGGGTGCTGAGGAAGAGGATTTCTTGGAATGTATGCGGGATAGTTTTCTAAACCAACATGTAGATGAACAAACGAGAGAGCAGGCTATTCTAGACTGGGTATTGAGTAAGGAGGAAGGGTTAGTTAGCAGTCTTGTTGTGTGTGGCCCCTTGGGCAAGAGTGACCATAATATGGTTGAGTTCTTGATTAGGATGGAGAGTGACATAATTAAGTCAGAAACAAGGGTTCTGAACTTAAACAAAGGTAACTTTGATGGTATGAGACGTGAATTGGCCAAGATAGACAGGCAAATGATTCTTAAAGGGTTGACAGTGGATGTGCAATGGAAGGTATTACAAAACTGCATGGATGAACTATAACAATTGTTCATCCCAGTTTGGCAAAAGAATAAATCAGGGAAGGTTGTGCATCCATGGATAACAAGGGAAATTAGGGATAGTATAAAAACAAAAGATGAAGCATACAAATTAGCCAGAAAAAGCAGCCAGCCTGAGGACTGGGAGAAATTCAGAGTCCAGCAGAGGAGGACAAAGGGCTTAATTAGGAAAGGGAAAATAGATTATGAAAGAAAACTGGCAGGGAACACAAAAACTGACTGCAAACGTTTTATAGATATGTGAAGAGGAAGAGATTAGTTAAAACAAATGTAGGTCACTTGCAGGCAGAAACAGGTGAATTGATCATGGGGAACAAGGACATGGCAGACCAATTGCATAACTACTTTGGTTCTGTCTTCACTAAGGAAGACATAAATAATCTGCCGGAAATAGCAGGGGACCGGGGGTCAAATAAGGTGGAGGAACTGAGTGAAATCCAGGTTAGCCGGGAAGTGGTGTTGGGCAAATTGAATGGATTAAAGGCCGATAAATCCCCAAGGCCAGATAGTCTGCACCCCAGAGTACTCAAGGAACTAGCCACAGAAATAGTGGATGCATTAGTGATAATTTTTCAAAACTCCTTAGATTCTGGAGTAGTTCCTGAGGATTGGAGGGTACCTAATGTGACCCCACTTTTTAAAAAAGGAGGGAGAGAGAAAACGGGGAAATACAGACCAGTTAGTCTAACATTGGTAGTAGGGAAACTGCTAGAGTCAGTTATTAAAGATGGGGTAGCAGTACATTTGGAAAGTGGTGTAATCATGAGATAAAGTCAGCATGGATTTACGAAAGGTAAATTTTGTCTGACGAATCTTATAGAATTTTTCGAGGATGTAACTAGCAGAGTGGATAAGGGAGAACCAGTGGATGTGTTATATCTAGACTTTCAGAAGGCTTTCGACAAGGTCCCACATAAGAGATTTGTATACAAACTTAAAGCACATGGTATTGGGGGTTCAGTATTGATGTGGATAGAGAACTGGCGGGCAGACATGAAGCAAAGGGTTGGAGTAAACAGGTCCTTTTCAGAATGGCAGGCAGTGACTAGTGGGGTACCACAATATATGTTAATGATTTAGACGAGGGAATTGAATGCAACATCTTCAAGGTTGCGGATAACACAAAGCTGGGGGCGGTGTTAGGTGTGAGGAGGAAGCTAGGAGGCTTCAAGATGACTTGGATAGGTTGGGTGAGTGGGCAAATGCATGGAAGATGCAGTATAATGTGGATAAATGTGAGGTTATCCACTTTGGTGGCAAAAACAGGAGAGTAGACTATTATCTGAATGGTGGCAAATTAGGAAAAGGGGAGATGCAACGTGACCTGGGTGTCATGGTACACCAATCATTGAAAGTAGGCATGCAGGTGCAGCAGGCAGTGAAGAAAGCAAATGGTATGTTAGCATTCACAGCAAAAGGATTTGAGTATAGGAGCAGGGAACTTCTACTGCAGTTGTACAGGGTTTTGGTGAGACCACACCTGGAGTATTGCGTACAATTTTGGTCTCCAAATCTGAGAAAAGGCATTCTTGCCATAGAGGGAGTACAGAGAAGGTTGACCAGACTGATTCCTGGGATGGCAGGACTTTCATATGAGGAAAGACTGGATGGACTCGGCTTGTACTCGCTAGAATTTAGTAGACTAAGGGGTTGGATAGGCTAGATGCAGGAAGATTGTTCCTGATGTTGGGGAGGTCCTGAACAAGGGGTCACAGCCTATGGATAAGGAGGAATTCCTTTAGGACCGAGATTCGGAAATCATTTTTCACACAGGGAGTGGTGTCTCTGGAATTACCTGCCACAGAAGGTAGTTGAGGCCAGTTCATTGGCTATATTTAAGAGGGAGTTAGATGTGGCCCTAGTGGCTAAAGGGATCAGGGGGTATGGGGAGACGGCAGGTACAGGATACCGAGTTGGATGATCAGCCATGATCATATTGAATGGCGGTGCAGGCTCGAAGTGCCAAATGGCCTACTCCTGCACCTATTTTCTATGTCTATGTTTCTATGAAACATGCACATATCAGAACAGTTAAACAAATACTTTGGTTCTGTCTTGACTGAGGAAGCCACAAACAATTTCCCTGAAATACTCGGGTATCGAGGATCCAGTGGGAGGGAGCAACCGAAGGGAATCTACATTAGTCAGAAAAAGGTATTTGATAAACTGTTGGGACTGAAGGCAGATAAATTCCCAGGGCCTGATGGTCTGCATCCCAGAGTAGAAATCGTGGATGCATTGGTGATCATTTTCCAATGTTTTCTTGGCTCTGGATCAGTACCTGTGGACTGGAGGGTAACCAATATAACTCCTCTTTTTAAGAAAGGATGGAGAGAGAAAACAGGGAATTTTAGACCAGTTAGCCTTACATTGCTAGTGGGGAAGATGCTGGAGTCGATTATTTAAAATGTTTTAGCAGCGCATTTGGAAAGCAGTGACAGGATCAGTCAAAGTCAACATGAATTTATGAAGGGAAAATCATGCTTGAGTAATCTTTTGGAATTTGCTGAGGATGTAATAAGGAGAATGGATATGGGAGAGCCAGTGGATGTGCTGTGTCTGGAATTTCAAAAAACCTTTGACAAGGTCCCACACAAGAGTTTAGTTAGTGTGCAAAATTAAGGGCACACAGTATTGGGGGTAGGGTATTGACATGGCTAGAGAATTGGTTGGCAGATAGGAAACAAAGGGTAGGAATTAACGGATCCTTTTCAGAATGGCAGGCAGCGACTACTGGGGTACCGCAAGGCTCAGTGCTGGGACCCAAGTTGTTTACAATATATATTAACGATTTAGATGGGGAAATAAAATGCAACATCTCTAAATTTTCAGATGACACAAAGCTATGGTGGCAGTATGAGCTGAGAGGAGGATGCTATGAAGCATGACAGATGCAGTTTAATGTGGATAAATGTGAGGCTATCCACTAGCAAGAAGAGGAAGGCAGATTATTATCTGAATGAGGTCATATTAGGGGAAGGGAAAGAGCAACGAGACCTGGGTGTGCTTGTACATCAGTCATTGACAGTAAGCATGCAGGTACAGCAGGCAGTGAAGAAAACTAATGACATGTTGGCCTTCATTGCAAGAAGATTACAAGCAACGAGGTTCTTGTACTGGTGAGACAGCACATCGAGTATTGTGTGCAATTTTTGTCTCCTAATTTGAGGAAGGACATTATTGCTACTGAAGCAGTGCAGCGTATGTTCATCAGGTTAATTCGCAGGATGGTGGGGCTGACACATGAACGAATGGGTCGACTGGGCTTATATTCACTGGAATTTAGAAGGGTGAGAGAGGATGTTATAGAAACATATACAATTCTTAGATGATTGGACATGGTAGATGCAGGGAAAATGGTCCCAATGTTGGGGGAGTCCAGAACCAGGGGGTCACGGTTTAAGAATATGGGATATTGAACAATTTATTTTCTTCGGTATTCACCAAGGAGAATGATATTGAACTCTGAGGTAAGGGGAAAAAAGTAGAGTAACTATGGAAACTATGAGATTCAAAGAGGAGGAAGCACTGACACTTTTGAAAAATATAAAAGTGGATAAGTCTCCAGGTCCTGACAGGATATTCCCTAGGACATTGAGGGAAGCTAGTGTAGAAATAGCAGGGTCTATGACAGAAATATTTCAAATGTCATTAGAAACGGGAATAGTGCCGGAGGATCGGCGTAATGCGCATGTTGTTCCATTGTTTAAAAAGGGTCCAAAGAATAAACCTAGCAATTATAGACCTGTTAGTTTGACGTCAGTGGTGGGCAAATTAATGGAAGGCATACTTAGAGATAATATATATAAGCATCTGGATAAACAGGGTCTGATCAAGAACAGTTAACATGGATTTGTGCCTGGAAGGTCATGTTTGACAAACCTTCTTGAATTTTTTGAAGAGGTTACTAGGGAAATTGATGAGGGTAAAGCAGTGGATGTCGTCTATATGGATTTCAGTAAGGCCTTTGACAAGTTTCCCCATGGAAGGCTGGTTAAGAAGGTTCAATCTTTGGGTGTTAATGGCGGAGTAGCAAGATGGATTCAACAGTGGCTGAATGGGAGATGCCAGAGAGTAATGGTGGATGGCTGTTTGTCAGGTTGGAAGCCGGTGACCAGTGGGGTACCTCAGGGATCTGTGTTGGGTCCACTGTTGTTTGTCATGTACATCAATGATCTAGATGATGGGGTGGAAAATTGGATAAGTAAGTATGCAGATGATACTAAGATAGGTGGTGCTGTGGATAATGAAGTAGATTTTCAAAGTCTACAGAGATATTTGGGCCATTTGGAAGAGTGGGCTGAAAGATGGCAGATGGAGTTTAATGTTGATAAGTGTGAGGTGCTACATCTTGGCAGGACAAATCAAAATAGGACATACATGGTAAATGGTAGGGAGTTGAGGAATGCTGTGGAACAGAGGGATCTAGGAATAACTGTGCATAGTTCCCTGAAGATTTAATCGCCTGTAGATAGGGTGGTAAAGAAAGCTTTTGGTGTGCTGGCCTTTATAAATCAGAGCATTGAATATAGGAGTAGGGAAGTAATGTTAAAATTGTACAAGGCATTGGTGAGACCAATTCTGGAGTATGGTGTACAATTTTGGTCGCCTAATTATAGGAAGGATGTTAACAAAATAGAGAGAGAGTACGGAGGAGATTTACTAGAATGTTGCCTGGGTTCCAGCAACTAAGTTACAGAGGGTTACACAAAAAGCTGGAGAAACTAAGCGGGTGCAGCAGCTTAGAAGGGTCTGAAGAAGGGTCTCGACCCGAAACGTCGCCTATCTCCTTCGCCCCTTAGATGCTGCTGCACCCGCTGAGTTTCTCCAGCTTTTTGTGTAACCCTCGATTCTCCAGCATCTGCAGTTCCTTCTTTAACACTAAGTTACAGAGAAAGGTTGAACAAGTTAGGTCTTTATTCTTTGGAGCGCAGAAGGTTCAGGGGGGAATTGATTGAAGTCTTTAAAATGATGAAAGGGATAGACAGAGTTGACGTGGATAAGCTTTTCCCATTGAGGGTAGGGAAGATTCAAACAAGAGGGCATGACATGAGAATTAAGGGACAGAAGTTTAGGGGTAACATGAGGGGAAATTCTTTACTCAGAGAGTGGTGGCTGTGTGGAATGATCTTCCAGCAGAAGTGGTGGAGGTAGGATCGATTTTAACCTTTAAAAGTAAAGTGGATAGGTATATGGACGAGAAGGGAATGGAGGGGTATGGTCTGAGTGCAGGTAGATGGGACTAGGGGAAAATAAATGGTCGGCATGGACTGGAAGTGCCGAGAGGGCCTGTTTCCGTGTTGTAATTGTTATATGGTTATATGATAGGGCATTTAAGACTGAGATAAGGAAAAACGGGTTAAGCCAGAGAATTGTGTATCTGTGGAATTCTCTGCCACGGAAGGCAGCAGAGGCCAATTCGCTGGATGTTTTCAAGTGAGTTAGATTTTGCTCTTATGACTAAGGGAATTAAGGGATAAGCGGAAAAAGCCGGAATGGAGTACTGATTTTGGATGAACGACCATGATCATGTTGAATGGTGGTGCTGGCTCGAAGGGCCGAATGGCCTACTCCTGCACCTTTTTTCTATGTTTCTATGACAGGGGAAAGATCCTCACTGCATCCAGCCCACTGAGCCCTGTAAGAACTTTGTGTTTCCCTGAGATCTCCTCCAAAACACCCGAACTCTGGAGTACACAGGCCTAGTCTACTCAATCTCACCCCGCACAGCAAAATCATTGTTCCATGGACAAGTGTTGTCAATCTTTGCCACATTTCCGCTGTGTAAAATTTATCATTCAATAGGTATGAAAAAAAACTAAAGAACACAAGAAAATAGCAGGAGGAGTAGGCTCCACTCCTCAGGCCGGCTCCGACATTCAATGTGATCATGACTGATCTAAGATGGCATCAATTCCTGTTCTATGTGAGTTCTCCACAACCGCCAATTTCTCCAACCTTCTAGTATACACCTGTGTCCACTTCACCTATTGCAAAAAATCTGACCTATAACTACCTCCTGGGGGCAGAACATTTCAGATGTTAACTGCTGTTTATGTTATAAATTTATGGCTTGTATGTGAATGTGGGTGGTATGATTGGCAATTTGAGAGCAGCAACTTTGATGGTTGGCTGATCTGGAAGGTTGTATCATAAGAAATCTAGGGTAGTTAGCCAATGGGTCAAAATGTGGCGTGATGGTGGGAGACAGAGGGCGGAGGTAGAGAGCTGTTTTTCAGACTGGACGCCTGTCACAAGTAGTGGCTCCAATGCACAATGCTGCTGACTCCAGATATCGTGGAGAGTGAACAAGGTTGTCTAAGATTAAACTGATCCTCATGAACTGGGCCAACGGACTGAGGAATGGAAGATGCAGTTTTCTAAAGTTCACAGGAGATAGATAGCAGACATAGGAGGTGTTGGAGGAAAATACAATTTATTTCGGCAATGTTTGCATGTGTGTTACTAAAAGGCGTTATAAACAAGAAGAGAGGAAACTGGACAGGTTTTACCTCGCTTAATGGCAGATGTTTCTCTCCACAGCGTGTTCATCAAAAAGTGGTGATCAAATTTTTCAATCGGCAAGGCAGCGTCTGTCACTGAGAGTGCTTTATCTTCATCACGAACCCTGCAAATATTTAGCAGCTGGTTATAAACTGAGCCTCAACAACTTTTTTGAGCTGTTCTACACAAATTTGCAGTGTATCAGTCAAGAGCATGTCTTACCTCCTCTTGCCACCAGCTTCCTCCTGCAAGAAATAAAACACAAATCTGAGTAGACTGAGACGGGACATTCACATCCCGACAGCAGGAGTTCCACACAAATTACAACAAGCCCCAGAAATGTTCCATTGCCCAACCTGTATTGTCGTCACCATAGACACAGAAATTGGATATTGCCGTAGAGATTCTACAAGTGTATTAAGAGCAAAACAATAACTACGGGAAGAATAGGTCCCTTTAAGAGCAAAAGGATAGAATATGTCCCCTTAAGTGCTAGCGACCCTAAAGCATGTTAAGGGGGATAAATCACAGGGGTTGATTAAGTGAGCACAATCATTAAGCTGCCTTCAACGGATTGGTTTAACGCCACAAAATTATTTCCCACTAAAGAGGAACATACGTCATGCTTTCCACGTGATCTTTTCTTCCCTGGAGATTTTCCATCTTTTAGGGGAAATATCAAACAGCCACTAACTCAATGACAAGATTAGAGTAACTCATCCCAAAGAGACTGCAGGCAGTGCAGAGATCCCACAGATTATGCAGGAGGCCATCTAGTTTGGGAACAACTGCAGCACAGCTCTGGAACTGGCGGAACATTTACGTAGATCTGAATTACTGGGAAATGCATTTATTTCCGAAACCTTACCCACCATTTTGTGACTGTGCACTTTCACTTAGCCAAACTGTTGTGTAACCCCTCACCTTCAGAAACAACAGACTGTCTTTTTGATCCATCTGTTGCTGCAACTTTAAAAGTTCCACCTGAATGGAATTTAAATTCTCTTGAATCTCTCCAAGATTTTTCTCCATTGTATTTAGAATCTTCTTCTCTTCCTCCCGGATATCTGCCAGTGCGCACTGCTCTCTCTCAATGAGAATCTGGTGGAGATCAGCAAACTGGGATGTGATCTTGGACTGAAGGTGGTGTGACTGTTCCTGTGAAATGATAGGTGAAGATCAATATATTGGGGGTGATACATATATCAATATATAGCAGGGTGATTTGGATAGGCTGCAGGGTGATTTGGATAGGCTGAGTGAATGGGCAGATGCATGGCAGATGCAGTATAATGTGGATAAATGTGAGGTTATCCACTTTGGTGGCAAAAACATGAGGGTAGACTATTATCTGAATGGTGGCAGATTAGGAAAAGGGGAGATGCAACGAGACCTGGGTGTCATGGTACACCAGTCATTGAAAGTAGGCAGGGTTACACAAAAAGCTGGAGAAACTCAGCGGGTGCAGCAGCATCTAAGGAGTGAAGGAGATAGGCGACGTTTCGGGTCGAGACCCTTCTTCAGAAAGTAGGCATGCAGGTGCAGCAGGCAGTGAAGAAAGCAAATGGTATGTTAGCATTCATAGCGAAAGGATTTGAGTATAGGAGCAGGGAGGTTCTACTGCAGTTGTACAGGGTTTTGGTGAGGTGATACACCTGGAGTATTGCGTACAGTTTTGGTCTCCAAATCTGAGGAAAGACATCCTTGCCATAGAGGGGGTGCAGAGAAGATTCACCAGTGTTAAAGAAGGAACTGCAGATGCTGGAGAATCGAGGGTTACACAAAAAGCTGGACAAGCTCAGCGGGTGCAGCAGCATCTAAGGAGCGAAGGAGATAGGCGATGTTTCGGGTCGAGACCCTTCTTCAGACTGGTCAGGGATCAGGGAAACGAGAGATATAAACAGTGATGTGGAGAGATAAGGAACAATGAGTGAAAGATATGCAAAAAAGTATTGGTGATAAAGGAAGCAGGCCATTGTAAGCTGTTTGTGGTGTGAAAATGAGAAGCTAGTGCGACTGGGGGGGGGGGGGAGATGGAGAAGGAATGTCAGGGCCAGAGGGCTGAGGGAGAGGTGGGGGGAGGCAGTCTGGGTTAACAGAATTGAGAAAATTCAATGTTTAAGCCCAGAGGATGCAGACTCCCCAAGCGGAATATGAGGTGCTGTTCCTCCAACTTGCGGTGTTGATCACTCTGGCCGTGGAGGAGGCCCAGGACCGAGAGGTCGGATACGGAGTGGGAGGGGGAGTTGAAGTGCTGAGCCACCGGGAGGTCGGGTTGGTTATTGCGGACCGAGCGGAGGTGTTCGGCGAAACGATCGCCCAGCCTCCGCTTGGTCTCACCGATGTAGATCAGCTGGCATCTGGAGCAACGGATGCAGTAGATGAGGTTGGAGGAGGTGCAGGTGAACCTCTGTCGGACTTGGAATGACTGCTTGGGTCCCTGAAAGGAGTGGATGGGGGAGGTGAAGGGACAAGTGTAGCATCTCTTGCGGTTGCAAGGGAAAGTGCCCGGGGAAGGAGTGGAGCGGGAGGGAATGAATCAGCAATTCCTGTCCCACCTTACCTCCACCAAGGACCTGAAATTAGCCCGCCTCCAGGCCGTTCCAGCTAACGACAATCCCCGACTCGACCGCCCGCAGGCCCCGGGCCCCAACTCTGGCCCGAGCCTCCGGCCTGAGTCCCCCAACGCCATCTTGGCCACCAGGAGCACCTCCAGGACTCACCAGGACGCCGCCTTCACCGACCTCCATGCCGATGCTGCCGCCGACCTCCACCTGCCTACCGGTGATGCCCAGCCCCGCTACCTGCCCGGTAACTCAGTTTATCTCACCCTCCCCGATTCCACCGCCCATCACCAGCACAACGCGACCGCCGAACCTCGCCGTCCGCCGGGACCACCTACCCTCATCGCCGCACCGGGCCCATCCAGCATCGCCGTTGTACTGGGCCCGCCGAAGACCACAGCCGCACCCGCCTCACCTTGCATCGCCGCCGGACCGGGGCCCCCCGAACATGGCCGCCGCACCGCACCCCACTCTTCTCGCCGCCTCACCGGGCGGGCTGAACCTTGCCGCCGCCACACCGACCACTCGCCCACCGGGACCACCCACGCATCGCCCGCCGACACCGACTCCACTGCCCGCGGACTCCTACCTTCGGGCCCGCCGACCCACGACATTCCACCGCCCTCCAGCAGCCCGCAGCCGTCGCCTCACCTACAGACTGGACTGTGCAGCGGGCCTGAAGCCTCCACGTTGCTCACTCCTCCCACCACTCTGTTGTTAACGGAACTGGGTCCTAGTGCCCTTCTCCCCAGCCCCGGTGACCTCAGTGGCTATTCCACTGGGTCTTCCCCATCCCCCTCCTACCATGTAACCCCCGCTCTTTCCCACCCACACCACAGCCCCCATACCCCCCCACCCCCTGACCACCCTCCACCCCCCCACCTCACAACGCTCCGTCCTCAGTCCACTCACCTGCCTTCCTCCAGCCACAACCCCCATCCCTGCCGCGTGTTCACCATCCCCCCGGACCTCCCCCTCTCCGACACCGAAAGGTCGGTCCTCAGCAGAGGTCTTACCTTTGTCCCCCTCCGTCCCCACCTCAATGAGTTTCGCGCCCACCACGACTTGGAGCTCTTCTACCGTCGCCTCCGCCTCACAGCGTTTTTCCACGGGAACAAGTCCTCGCCCCCCACTGATGATCCCTTTTCCTGTCTCCCACGTACCCCCTCCTCGTGGACCCCCCCCTCGTGGCCCTCCAGCTTTAGAACTCTTTATTCAGAACTGCCGTCGGGACATCAACCGCCTCGGCTTCTCCACTCCCCTGTCTCACTCCAATCTCTCCCCCTCCGAACGTATTGCCATCGACTCACTCCGCAATAACCCAGACTGGGTTATCAAACCCGCCGACAAGGGAGGTGCTGTGGTAGTCTGGCGCGTCGATCTCTACAAAGCAGAGGCCACGCGCCAACTCTCGGACACCTCCTCCTACTTACCCCTGGACCATGACCCCACTGACGAGCACCAGGCCACCATCTCGAGCACCATAACCGGCTTCATCAACTCCGGCTCCCTACCCCCCCCGAGCCTCCAACATCATCGTTCCCCAGCCCCGCACAGCCCGATTTTACCTTCTCCCCAAAATCCACAAACCCGACTGCCCCGGCAGACCCATTGCCTCTGCCTGTTCGTGCCCCACCGAACACATTTCCACATACCTTGACTCCATCCTATCCCCCTTTGTTAAATCCCTCCCCACCTATGTTCAAGACACCTCAGACACTCTCCGTCGGCTCCGCACATTCCGTTGTCCAGGCCCCCATCCTCTCATCTTCACCATGGACGTCCAGTCACTATACGCCTGCATCCCCCACCAGGATGGTCTCAAAGCCCTCCGGTACTTCCTCGACCAGAGGAGCAACCCATACCCATCCACTGACACCCTCCTCCGCCTAGCGGAGTTGGTCCTTACCCTCAACAACTTCTCTTTTGACTCCTCCCATTTCCTCCAAACACAAGGCGTAGCTATGGGCACACGCATGGGCCCTAGCTACGCCTGCCTCTTTGTCGGGCACGTCGAACAATCTTTGTTCTCGGCGTACCAGGGCCCCACCCCCGACCTTTACCTCCGTTACATTGACGACTGCTTTGGTGTCACCTCCTGCACCCACGCACAACTGACTGACTTCATCCATTTCACCACCAACTTCCATCCGGCACTCAAATATACTTGGACCATTTCCGACATTTCCCTACCATTCCTTGACCTCACCATCTCTATTGCAGGTGATACACTCCTGACTGACATCCACTACAAACCAACTGACTCCCACAGCTACCTGGACTACTCTTCCTCCCACCCTGCTTCCCGTAAGGACTCCATCCCCTATTCCCAAATCTTCCGTCTACGCCGCATCTGCTCCCAGGATGACGTGTTCCACACCAGGTCATCGCAAATGTCCTCGTTCTTCAGAGAACGGGGTTTCCCCTCCCCCACTATAGATGAGGCTCGCACCAGGGTCTCCTCCATACCCCGCAACACTGCCCTCTCTCCCCATTCCCCCACTCACAACAAGGGCCGAGTCCCCCTGGTCCTCACCTTTCACCCCACCAGCCAGCGCATACAACAGATAGTCCTCCGCCAGTTTCGTCACCTCCAACGTGACCCCTCAACTCGCCACATCTTCCCATCTCCCCCCCTGTCTGCCTTCCGCAAAGACCGCTCCCTCCGCAACTCCTGTAATATATTTTTTATTAAAAGTAACCAATTATAATGCTTTTAACAACTTTTCAAACATCAACTTAATTCCATTATTTTACAGATAATGCATTAATAATTCTTCTTATACTCTATTTTTTTTAGAAATATAGATAGAAAAAGAACAGAACAGTTATAAATCATTAAAGGTGTAGTTAAATAATAATTTGATTATATATAAGAAAGTGAAAAAAAAAGAGAAAGAGAAAAAAGTTATCAAAAAAAATGAAAGAGTATTATATATATATATATATGTAAACAAAACAGTATACATTATCGATAAAGCTATTACAGATAGTAATATCCATAAAAACATGCATGTTAATCCCAATGTGAAAATGAGTCATTCCCGCCGAATCCCGCAGGGTGCCCGCCGAGCTGTGATGCCAAGAACAGCTACTTCTCTAAATACTGTATATATGGAGACCATATCTGTTCGAAGGAATTATATTCGTCCAATAGGACAAATCTAATTCTTTCCAGATGTAGCGTCTCCAACATTTCTGCTGCCCACATTTTAGTTGTGGGGATTAATATTCCCTTCCAAAATGTCAATATAATTTTTTTCCCAATTATCAAACAGTAATCTAAGAAATTTCTTTGATTTCCTGTAAGTGCCAAATTTAAGTCAGGGATTCCAAATATTATTAACTTTGGATCAGGATCCAATTTAACTTTAAGAACTTCAGAAATAACTTTAAAAATTTCTGTCCAGTAATAATTCAATTTCGGACATGTAACAAAACTATGTATTAAATTTGCTTCTAAATTTCTACATTTATCACAAATAGGAGAAATATTAGGAAAAATACTATTTAATTTAGTTTTGGAATAATGTAATCTATATAATACTTTATATTGAATCAATATGTGCCTGGCGTTTAATGAACACCGATGTATTCGTTGTAAACTTTCTTCCCAATTTTCTTTTGTTATAGCTAATCCAATTTCATTTTCCCATGCTTGACGATACGTTTCAGTTATTGGATTCTCTTTATCCAAAATGATATTGTATATATAAGCTATTAATTTTTCTGTATTTGGGTGCAAATCCCTCCGCAACTCCCTCGTCAATTCTTCCCTTCCCTCCTGCTCCACTCCTTCCCCGGGCACTTTCCCTTGCAACCGCAAGAGATGCTACACTTGTCCCTTCACCTCCCCCATCCACTCCTTTCAGGGACCCAAGCAGTCATTCCAAGTCCGACAGAGGTTCACCTGCACCTCCTCCAACCTCATCTACTGCATCCGTTGCTCCAGATGCCAGCTGATCTACATCGGTGAGACCAAGCGGAGGCTGGGCGATCGTTTCGCCGAACACCTCCGCTCGGTCCGCAATAACCAACCCGACCTCCCGGTGGCTCAGCACTTCAACTCCCCCTCCCACTCCGTATCCGACCTCTCGGTCCTGGGCCTCCTCCACGGCCAGAGTGAGCAACACCGCAAGTTGGAGGAACAGCACCTCATATTCCGCTTGGTGAGTCTGCATCCTCTGGGCTTAAACATTGAATTTTCTCAATTCTGTTAACCCAGACTGCCTCCCCCCCACCTCTCCCTCTGCCCTCTGGCCCTGACATTCCTTCTCCATCTCCCCTCCTCCCAGTCGCACTAGCTTCTCATTTTCACACCACAAACAGCTTACAATGGCCTGTTTCCTTTATCATCAATACTTTTTTGCATATCTTTCATTCATTGTTCTTTATCTCTCCACATCACTGTTTATATCTCTCGTTTCCCTGATCCCTGACCAGTCTGAAGAAGGGTCTCGTCCCGAAACGTCGCCTATCTCCTTCGCTCCTTAGATGCTGCTGCACCCGCTGAGTTTCTCCAGCTTTTTGTGTAACCCTCCAACTGAACAAGGGCGGGAACAAGGGACAAGCGCGAGCGTCGACAGACAGACAGACAGTTGTCCGCGCGGCTCCCTCCCGCGCTCCCCTTGGGTGGGGTGACGTCACGGCGTTTAAGGGCCATCTTTACTACTGGCAGCCTCTCTCTCTCCCATTGAAGCCGCGGGCGGCCATCTTTACTACTGGCAGACTAAGTCAAGGGGCTGAGGGGACGTCACGTCACGCGGACCGGGCGGGAACAAGCGCGGGCGTCGACATTCCAGAACATTCCGGCCCCAACTGTTGACGCTCCGTCTCTCTCCTCCCTTGTGTGACTGTGTGTGTGTAGTACAGGTGTGTGTGTGTGGGGAAGAGAAGGGGAGAAGGGGGGAGAGAGAGAGAGAAGTGTGGGGAGGAGGAGGAGGAGAAGAGGATGAGGGGGGAGGAGAAGGGGGAGAGGAGGAAGGGGATGGGGAGGGTGAGAGAAGAGGGGTGAGGTGGGGAAAGGAGAAGAGGATGGGGGGAGGGGGTGAGGTGAAGGGGAGAGAGAGAGAAGAGGGGAGAGATGGATAGGAGAAGGGGGGAGGGAAGGGGATGGGGAGAGAGGGGGAGGGGGAGGAGAGAGGGGGAGGGGGAGGAGAGAGGGGAGGGGGAGGAGAGAGGGGGAGGGGGAGGAGAGAGGGGGAGGGGGAGGAGAGAGGGGGAGGGGGGAGGAGGAGAGAGGGGGAGGGGGAGGAGAGAGGGGAGGGGGAGGAGAGAGGGGGAGGGGGAGGAGAGAGGGGGAGGGGGAGGGGGAGGGGGAGGAGAGAGGGGGAGGGGGAGGAGAGAGGGGGAGGGGGAGGAGAGAGGGGGAGGGGGAGGAGAGAGGGGGAGGGGGAGGGGGAGGGGGAGGAGAGAGGGGGAGGGGGAGGAGAGAGGGGGAGGGGGAGGAGAGAGGGGGAGGGGAGGAGGAGGAGAGAGGGGGAGGGGAAGGGGAGAGAGAAGAAGGGTGGGGGAGAGGAGAAAGGGGGAGGGGGTGAAGTGAAGGGGAGAGAGAGAAGAGGGGACAGAGGGATATCAGAAGGGAGAGGGAAGGGGATGGGGAGAAGGGGAGGGAGAGGA